>VMBQ01008967.1:0-10179 GCA_007657795.1 Dreissena rostriformis
AAACAAGATGAAATACATTAAGTATTCTTTTACAGACATTTATTTTTTATTACTTGTTAGCTATGGAAGAGCGCCATGAAATGTAAGTGGTTTAAGCCAAGTAGAAATTGGGTTGGTAAAAAACAAAGTGTCATAACATTCAAAATAGTATGATTTAAGTAATATTTTTAACTTAGCGTTTATAGATACACCATATAAAGCAAAAATACCAAGAAATAGACAGATTTACCATTTACTTTTTGAAATAAAAATAAAAACGCAACATGCATGATTTGTATTTTCAGCAGTTAATCCCCATATTTAGCCATAACGTTGTTTTAATTAAAAAAAAAATGAAGAATGTGCAAAAAATAACAATAAACATAGCTTATATGCTATATTAAATCAAATTACGTTAGAAAAAAAAACGCGTCGCAAAAAGTATAGGCACGATTCGAACCTGCGCGGGAAGATCCCAAAAGATTTCTAGTCTATCGCCTTAACAGCTCGGCCACGGAAACATAACATTAGTACCTTCTTAAATTAGATATTGATAAGTAAACAGGTTAAAAGGCTTTTCAATCTTCATAGAAATCCTGGGAAATCATTACGGGTGCGCTACCTTAAGATGTGACTGTGTCAACCCCAAAAAGCCAGTCCTTTATCACTTGTTACTTTCGCATGGCATAATATTAAATGATTTGCATTGAACATAAACAAAGCTACTGAAGTGGTTTATATTAGGAACACAAAGTCACTTACGTTTCCTTTACAAGTTCTTTAAGAACATGCTCACGAGTACACTTTAGAGCTTTATGCTGCCTAGTGCAATTTTCACATAGTGCCTCTTGACAGTCGGAGCAAAATGTGGAAGCTGGATTATGTGTATTTGCAAATGCGCAGGGCCCACACAGATGCTCATTTTCGTCTTCTTTATCTGTGTTTTTATTACTACTTGTATCTTCTTTGAAAGGTTCCTCTTGTTTCGGTAGATTGCTTGTGACAGTTTCATTGGCTTTGGTTTCAGACTGGATTTCAATGTCTTCCATGTCACTAGCAATGGTCTGTTCAGATAATGTCTCTAGTTGGTTGTCGTCTGACATTTTAAATTTTCGGCTTGATCCGGGATCCGTCATCAGCTCATGGTTTTTGGATATAACTCTAAAAATATATTATTGAAGCGATTATAATTGCGGTAAAAAAGTAGCGAAATTTAACAACAACCGAAGAGTTCGAAATAGCTGAAAAGCGTCTTTAAAATTGTTCTTAAAGAATGCATTGAATCGACCAAACCAGGGAGTTTGGGACTTTGCTATTGCTTAAACAAGGTTAGTCATTTCAATTTAATATAATCGTGTTTTTATGAACTTGAAACAAACTATTCCACTTGTGATACTTTTCCACTATGTGAAGTCGCAGTTTTAAAAGTAAAATAAGTAATGCTAATTAAACAAGGTCATACCTAAGCTCCGACAGACAAACACAACACAGAGAGTCATGATGGTCCTTAGTTTTGTATTGTTATGAATTAGGAAATATCAATATAAACGTAAATAAGTGATCATGGTTTTGGACCAAACATGGCCGTGTTAAACCCGTTTGAGATATTTTAGAAAAGTTTGACCTCTAGAGTGACCTTTACGGAAGCTTTACTTCAATTTGCAGGTGACCAAGTTCTTTGTTTCCCGCACAACCGAACTCGGTCGAACTACCATTAGGACAAACGTTCCAACAATCAATAAGATTTCACAATAATGTGACGAGTTCAGCTTAACAAGCTTATAAGCTTTTTTCTTCCATATTACCTAATGATCTGGTTTTAAACCCCCATGAATTGACAACTGTTCTGATTTTTTTTCCAAATCTGATTAAAATGGCAATACATAACATCTCATGAGTTTTAAGAAGCATATGCTACAATCTGACCTATTGGCCAAGTTATCGACCTTTCTTGACCCTGTTTCGAAGTCGGTTGTAATAATGTGTGGCAAAACTTTTACCAAATTTGATGACGACTGATGACTAATTTGACCCTAAGTTTATTTATCCCCATGACCTAATTTGGAGCTGCACGAGATAACATAATGAAGATTGCTCTGATCACGTTTAACACGTTTCTTTTTCAATTCCATACAGTTACCTCGTTTTGATCCGCATGACTTAAATTTGACCAGATACAAATGGAACACATGTTCTAATCAAATTAAATTACAATCAAGTTATAGATATGACTGTCTGCCGTAAGTGTAACTCCGTTATTAAGCAAAACTAACATTGCTCGTACACATTGCTTGACAAAACCTCTGCTTGTTATTACTCAGCATAATCCGTTTTTTTAAAGGGGTTTAGCTTTTCCCTAATAAACTACCGCAGCTCTTATACGGTATTTTTTATAAAAAATAAAGGCATATTTAGTGCTAATATTCCTAGACGGTGGCTAATCTATCCCAAATAAGCAAAGTTATGGGTTTACTTTCTATTTTGGAGACACATTCATCATGCATATAACAAAATGCCACAACGAATTGATATTGTCGGACATAAGCTCGAAAACATCAATTGAGCGAGCGAAGCAAATATGTGTATTACATGTTCTTTATATTCATCTGGGTCAAGGATAGTCCTTGACTTTTTAAGTGATTAAAACAAAATCTACAAATTGACTTGCGCCAAATTTCAGAATCTAGTGTCACTCAATATAAAGAAGTATATAAACAAGTAAAACTCAAGGCATATCGTCAAAAATTTATAATCAGTAACTTCAGCCAATGTGATGAAATAACACTTATTGCATGATATTAGTAAAATATTAAGCTTTGTCATTTGAATGCGCTTTTAATGTTAATTTTCTCCACATCGCCATAGCAATTGCATATTTTCAGACATTGAACATGTTCGGGCAACATTTCAGAGTCGGAAGCAGTTGCCTCTGAGAGAAATCATCTATTGCAGGTTAATTCACAGCAACTAAGCAAAAAATGATATTTTCGTTAAGACACAAACAAACAGCGTAATGCTTCCATATTTCACCATTAACCATGTAACAAATAGACATGCTTGAGGACACGGATGCCCCCGCTGTATTTCACGCAAAATTCAGACAAGTGCTGTTTGCCACATGTTAACATTTAATACATAATTTATATACCAGTTCTTTGTAATGGTTGCTACACATAAAGACTTTTGTTTTTTACATATTAACATTTTGACATTGACCTCCAAACACGCACCATTTTTTTTCGTACCCAAATTTTTTTTTGGCATAATTTTTTCTTACCAAAAATTTTTGTACCCACATTTTGTGTTGTACCCAAAATGTTCGTACCCCAATTTTTTTGGCATATTTTTTTCGTACCCAAAATTTTCGTACCAAATTTTTTTGTCGTACCAAATTTTTTTTTGGGCATAATTTTTTGGTACCCAAATTTTTTCGTACCAAAAATTTTCGTACCCACATTTTTAACCACTTCATTCCATCACGCGAAACCCTTAAGGTGTCGCAACTCTAGTTAAGAAATAGAACTAACAGTCATATGAACATCTACTATCACTAAAATCATAGAAGGAGTATGCACATACGTCAAGTGTTTTCTGTGACATTGACCTGGAAGTAACTGGCATGGTAGTTTCACGTGACACGTTGTCCAGGTTATATGATAATTTGCGCTCATATATTTAGATCTAACATAATGCACGACAAACTTACTGACAATCTAAGAAAGATGGACTGACCCCACTGTGAACTTGATCTTTAAGCGAGCGACACGGTTGTTGCACGCAGCACGTGATGACAAAATGATCATGAGTGCCAATTTAATTTAAAATCCTTTTATGCACAACACAGGTTTAGCCACACGCACTTACGTTCACTATAAACATGTTCATGTAAGGGATATGTAAAAACTTTACTTGTTTTGTCTCAACTTGTTTATTTTGACCATGAACCTGAAGCAATCGACAAGGTTGTTATAACACTTAGTTTGCGCATTTTAATATTCCATAATGTACAACAAAGTTATGAGTCGGACACGAACAGTTACTTGCTTTATATACATTTAGGAAATAAGAAATAATGCGATGTGCCCAAATGCCACCCCATACACACAGACAGAAACATTTCCATTAACAAACCGATGTGCTGTATCACAGCCTGTTTTCTACTGAATAAGTCGATTTAAACAGACATGAAAATGAAACAGCTGGAGATTAAAACGTTACTTGTAATGGTATCTGGAGATCTAAGTACAATTTGAAAGAGGCTTTAGTTATTTTTTGTTCAACCAAACAATGGAAAAGATAATACCGATCTTTAAAATTATAGACCCATTTCAGTAACTAGCTGTTACTAGCTTTGAAACTTTCGAGCGTATTATGACTAAACGCTTTGATAAGTATTTATAATCAAAATATATTTTTACAAATTTCCAATAGGATTTTTACAAACAATGAAGAACCAATGATCACGGAGGAGATTTCAGTAGGAAGGCTTTGCAAATAAAGAAGTTTTCGAGTTTTATGCGATCTTGAAAATGCTTTTATCATGATGCTCCCTGGAAATAATGAATAATGATATATTTAAAAGACTTATGATTGCACGGAAGATAACCCATGTAAATTGCTAGTATTGTTTGAAGATAGAAATTTTCTATTTAGATTTGGTTTACCCTTTATGAGAGCCGCCGACAAGTTCCACACGATTAAACTTTCGGTTACACATTTTGGTCTAAATATAATTTTATTTTAGGTAAGTTCTGAATCCAGTTGTTAATATCTCATTATATGTTGACGATTTTCTGATTTATTTTCTTTCAAAATATATACGAAAATGTGAACGCCTATACACACAAACTTTGATAAAATTGTCAAGTTGGCTTCTGAAAATGGATTCAAATTTTCAATATGAAGAAGTGAAACTCCAGAAGCTGCAGCAGTATTGCAGTGTTATTATTCACACCTCTGTGGTCCTTTATTTATGGCAAGGAACCAATTGCAAAAACGGTACTGTACGGCACAAAACGAAACAACATATACACATAGTAGAATAAAGCTGGGGTCACCGCCTTGGAACTTGCGGTCAATGCAAAGTCAAACACTCAATTGTCATTTTTTTGTCGTTTAAGTAATTGTAAGAAGAACATAAATTGTATATTTTGTTTTCTAAATACCTTTTGTTAATGAGGCCAAGTTCAATGGTGTAACATTTATTAAAAGAAAAACTTTTTTTTCACGCAATTAACAACTTACAGGACAATTTGTCTAAATCACTTACTTTATTGAAGGTTTATTGAGCCTTTATATTGAAGCAGAAGAACCATCCTTAAATCTACGTCGAAACAAATTATTCTCTTCTATTTCCAGCACACAATGCGGATAAAAAAGAAATCCCGCTTATCAGTATAATTTAAACCAAAGCTTTTCGATTTTTTTTTACAATACAAAATAAATAAAACCAGTTGGACTTGTTTAAAAAGTTGTCGAAATATTTATCCTTGATTTGTATTATAAAATACCACTGAGAATGCCCCTCCTTACCATTCCACCCAAAACCATAATCATTCTGTCTCAGTTACAAACATTTCTAAAAATTGAAAGCTTAGTTCAGCAATATTTAAAACAAGAAATATCTTTAAAAAAAGATATACATGTGTACGGCGTTGATTGTGGTTGGAGTTGATGAAAGGTAAAGAGTTTAATGAATGAAATCAAAGATAGCATGTGTCTTTTTCTGTGCAGTTCTTAGCTGCATTTCACGCAGTACGGGATGCTTCGCCTAGTTGTCGCGGTTTATTTTACATTATTACATATTGCTGATCATATATATATAGAAGAAAGAAGAATAGAAGTGAAATTAAAACATGTAAGTCAACCGGTCACACGCGAAGTATCCGTACATATTTTAAATATTTTTTCGCGCGTTCTTCGGACAAACCTGTTTAGTGGTTTGTCGGGCATTGCTGTTTGATTCGATTATTAACAGTATCGAGAATCATCTCGCTCATGCTCAATACATTGGTTAATATAGTGGAATAATTCTTGTTAAATAAATCAAAAATAATATTTATCATGGTTTTGTTGAAAACACCTTAAGACTCTATTATTGAGATACCATAAGTACATCGTCGAATATCTTCATTTAACATCTGGTCTCAATACAATTCCAGTTCACCTAGTTCACCCGATAGCGTCTATATTATATAACGATCCCTGTACTGGTCGCGAACTCACCCTGATACCTTGCGACTTTGAATGCAATGCTTAAAGTGAGGTTACGATTCCACTGCTGGAACGACGGCTTGTTTAAAACTTTATACTTTATATATTTAATGTTCAATTTCGACAACAATTTAAAATGGATTGGCCAAAACTAATATCAGGATATCGAAAAACGATAATTTTATGAACTAAAATATACTAGTACACAGACAGCAATATGGTAGTAATAACTAAATATGAGAACATAGCCTTTAAGTACAAACGCTCTGGCGCTGACAATCCTCTGAATATAAAGGGGCACACACAAACTGTATTGATGTCAAGAGTTGAGTGTAAAACTGTTCTATCCATCAAGACTTATCATTAGAGATACAATTGTTTCATGCTGAACACGCAGCAAACCAGCGTATCATGCTATACTACAAAGACGCGGTCATGTTTCCAATGTTCTGGGGGATTATGCTCAAATCAGCCAATGGAATAAATGAAGGTCTTTTCCGCGGGAAATTTTATTTGAATTCTATTGGACACTTACAAAGGTCAGGTTAAGGTGAAAACCTAGGTTATTCAGCTACGCCGAAAAAAGAAACACCATGATTTATTTAAAGTGTAAACAAACGGGTCGAAAGATAAAGATCGCGTTGATTGTGCTTTATTTATTAAAAACATTCTCAACGAAAATAAGGCTTCCAGACAAAACATCAATATTTCTGCATAAGCAATAGACATTTACTTGGCTCTTACCAAACACTACGGATAAGCGTTTATCATTTCATCGATTCTGTTTATGTAAGTCTATCAAACATATCATAAATTGGACAATATTCTGATTAAAAAAGGCATTTTAAAATTGGATTATATCTTACAAACAGAAACAATAATCTTTTATTTGACTCAAAGCCAATTTAGAATACGTAGAAATGAACAAAGTGATGTCATAGCAAAAGAATATCTTGATCTCCCAATAAAAAATATTCAATTACCATGTTCAGTAAGTGATTTTTTAAATAGATATTTATTAACTTAAAAATTCAGAATATAAAGTAAATTGGAACGGCTTTAATCTTAACGAATTACATGACATAAAGACATACAATAGATTCTGAAACATCGTTAAGTCTTTCGGACAGACATGATCCGATTCTTTTAACACGCTGCAAAATAGGACATGTCCGTTTGACGCATTCGTGCCTTCTATTATAACTATACTGTTTGGAATACGCGTATCGATTGAACCGACCTTTTCGTGATATATATTTTTAAAGACAAGTAACTAAAAGGACTTTATCCTACAGCTAAATGATTTTATAGAACACAATAGGACCCATACAGAAAAGATAAGGTTTATCCCACACCTATGTTTATCCCACAACTAGTCATTTGTGGAGGAAGGTCATATTACTTGAAATCAACGATAAAGTATTCATTTTTAGTAAAATCGAATCAGATTTAACCAAACAAACAATTTGATACCAAGATGTAATATATTTTAAACACAAAATGCAACACAAACAGCAAACAACATTTGTTTTACAAAGATTAAGCGCGAGTGCTCATGACGTAATTATTCACACGTCAAACGAAACAGTCGTATTCTTTCCCGGTAAAACTGCAGCGTTTTTTGTTCATAATTTCTTTAAAATCGGGGACGTATGATGAACAGAAATAACAGGTTACATTTTTTTCATTATTTTGTAGGATAAATAGAATACTATGTAAGTGTGATTGTGTACTTAAATTTATCCCACTCGTCTCAGAAAGGCTCACATGTAAACCTTTCTTCACTCGTGGGATAAATTTAAGTACACAATCACACTAACATAGTATTCTCTATTTTCCAGATTAAAGTTACAGTTACCAGAAGTGCAGCTTAATGGTTTCTATGCTTTCATGAAGTTTGGCCTCATTTTATAGGTGAGCATCTATTTAAATCTATTTAAATCAAGCAATACTAATATACCAATTAACCTGCATTACTTATTGAACTGGGCGTAATGGAGCTTATTTCGGGCATCAGAAGATTTATGGCCTATTCGGCAAACAAATACATATTCAAATCGCGTCACATATGAATCACAAACAATGACTGCTATATGACACAATTAGCAAATGGACCAGGATGTGTACCATTTTCCATATTCACACCTTAATTAAGTTTAATGAAGTAATCCCTTATAGAATCCGGTTAATATATCTGTATTGATTGGGGTCGGAGGGCGCATATCGTATTGCATATATTGCTTTTGCCGCCTAGGTCACGTTATTAAACGCAATCCTGACTGACGATTACTTACGACGAAATAAATTATATGTTCATATTGTAAACAACCGATTCCAAATTGAAAAGGCGAACGAAATAATCGAAATAATCGACATATATATATATATATATGTCGATAATACAATATACGGTGTCATAAAGATAATTAAGGGTAAAATGTAATCGTAATTGTCATATACATTGTCGTTTCACTTGATGTAAATGTTAAAAATGACGACGAATAGAAGGAAATAATGAACAGTTTTTATTTCCATTAAAATGCAAGTGTTTGAAAGTCAGTCATTGAAATTAGATCTGGACAAGACGTTCTAAACGATATATACAAACGGGTCGAAATCTAGATAGGGACTAAAAATTATAATTAGTTAAACCGTTTATTCTCGCATCGGCTTGAAATATCACAACGACGCTAAAGGCTTTATTAAACTAATTGTAAAACTTTAATATAAATGTAAATGTTAAATTAAAAAAGTGCTAGAAAGCCATAAGCATAGTGTGATACAAGTATTTTATCGTCGTTTTAACATGTTTTATTCTCTATTTATAACAAACATAGTTTTCAAACAATTTAAGTTTAAAGTTAACATTACGCATGTTCGTTTATCTATCCAGATTTCAAACCGGAAAGATGCATATAGTCTCCGTATTGTGTATGTAAATGAGATTATTACCCTTTTTCCATACTTTATAAGCTTGTGCAACTTGTCTCAAATATTTCGGGAAGCCAATGATTATCATTGCTATGTAAAGTAAACAGATGCATGCGCTTGTTCGAATTACTTCGCCCTTGTTCGCGGATGCCTGGTTATTTACTTATTCAAGTGTATTCAGAATATGCTTTGGGTCGAACCTTTATACTTCGCAGTCGTCGGGGCACCAAAGTATTTAGAAACAGGAACACCAAAAAATCTCCATAAACTGACGCTGGAAATTTGAGTTTATCAATTTTTACCGAAACTGTAGTTATTAAACGTTATTTTTACATTTAAATTGTACGAAGTGCAGGTTTAGAGTGGGTTATCACGTGATAGTCAAGATGGCGACGTCCATGCCGTTTTATACCCTTTACATACTTTTGTTTAATTTTTAAATGACTTTCTAGCCATATTAATATCAAAGTAAGTAGCGTTTATTTCGTATCAAAAGTCGCTGTATATCTGGACTTTACTCGCTTCGAACTTTCTTGATATTAGGTCATCCAGCTAAGAAATTTCGCTGCGAGTATATTTCAATTTGCCGCATTATTTACTTTAAAACCCAGTACTTATCATAGGTTAATAACAGTTGTATCATGTTATCTGATAAAACTGAGTCCAATCCACATTTATGCGCAATATACCGAGGTGTTCAGGGCAGTATTTAGTACGATAGTGAGTTGATATAGGGGCAGAATACAGTTATCTTAAAACAACTATTCCGGTTTTAGTACGCTAAGTCAATTTTACGCAAATGCAACAAACATACCCTACAATTAAACAGTATTCAATACGGATGTGGAAAGCGTGACGCACTCCGAAAAATTAGGAAGCACTTAAATCACACTTGCAGCTTAAGGGTTATTATTTAAAAGCAATCTAAAGAGAATCGATATTTTTTATTTAAATTTTAATAAAGTGTGAACCGATCCTTTCCGATCTTAAAAATTAGAAGTTTACATATTTAATGTATAATGTTTTTTTAAATTGTTACACCTTTGTATACCTGTA
>VMBQ01008967.1:14109-35393 GCA_007657795.1 Dreissena rostriformis
GACGGACGGACGGACGGACGGCGGAGATAACCACAATATCCCCACCTTTTTTCAAAAAGTGTGGGGATAAATACGACAACCAGTAACAATTTTTGATTTTCAGTTATTGTTTAAACGTCTTATCGTTTGCCTGAAATAATGTATTATTCATATATAAAGTCTTTTGATAGTCTTTTTTGTTAATATAAAGTGGAAAATATCTAAAGTTTAAGTAGGGAATTATCAAAGAACGTAATATTGGCCATACTCAAATATATCAAATTCATAATAGTACCATGTTTATCTTGTGACTTAACAGAGTAAAGTTTACTGGTAATACGACAACTGTGCATATTATCTGCCGTTTTTTTTAATGATACTATTTAATTAAGGTAAGGCAATAGCTAAAGCATCAAGCGCTAATTTTGACGGCGTACGACTAACACAATACATTAACAAAAGCTCACCTTAAGCAGGTTATGCGCAGGTAAGCTAAAATAACAAAATTAGCGCATACAATTTAAATATAAAGTTATTTAGTTTTGTTATAATATGCTTAAACAATAATGCTCAAATATTATAATATGTTATCAATATCTCAATACATACCAATATTTTGTATAGGAACCGTTTATAACAATGTCCTCAGTTAAAACATAAATGCAACAGTTTGCAGAGTATCACTGTGTATTTGGTTTGCCTTATCTATGTCATTCAATTTTATTATGACTTTCCGACACACGGTGTATAGCCATTACGGATTCGTCGTTGTGTTTCAATCGGGTTTTACATTAGAACAGTATATTTATCTAATTTTGTATAACGAACAACATTAACTATTAACAATTCGTATAATAAAATGTATGCATTTTCCCAATTCATTTATTGTATTACGCTCATCCGTGAAAAGGCTCACCTTATTTGTGTTGTTATTTTTATGTGTTTTGTTGTGTGTTTTCCTACTTTTGTGCCTGCGTTTGTATATTCTTAACATGTGTGTTACTATTATAAGTTTTTTTGTAAATGGATTGGCATTTATATTAAGCTGTAGTGAAACTGGTCATCGGCTATTTATTCTGATTTCGACATAAGTTAAAAGTTATTGTTAACGATTGAAAAATAAATCGGACCTCGTAATATATGTAGGCATTTGTGATTGCTTAACATGAGATCGTTATTTAGTGTAGCTGTGTTCAAACAATTATATCACACACTTTTAAAACAATGCACTATAAGCATTATAAGCATTAGTCTGATGTCAACCACCCCAGTATTGAATAATATAAACCATTCAAATTATCGTTTAAAAATATTTATAACATATTCAAATAAATCGTGAATATGATAGGAAATCGCTTTGCTGTTTTTGCAATAACATGTTTTATATAGCTGTAATATACATATCAATAAGGCTCAGCAATGCTTGATTATAATGTATTATGCTTAAACTTTGACCCAAATACAGATTAAGTATATAGTGCATGACGAATAACGCGTTAAGGTTTGCGAAAAGAATATGTTTTAAGCATTCGCAAAACAGATTCGTGTTACTACTTCTATATATGTATATTTATATATTATGCCTAAGGACATTAGATTGGCTTGAAGTGACAAACTTGATAAATTTTACGATAATTTAATTTTATTTAGAATAAAGGTGACTGAATAAAAAATATTGAGAAAAAACTACAACAAACAGCGATGATTGGAATATAGAATCCAAATTCGTCCTTTTATAAAAAATTAGGATGATATATACCTTACAAACTAATAAGATTGTAAATGCTATCAGGATACATTTTTTACTGCAACGGTCATTGTCGATGACAAATAGCGGAAGCTTTTAGAGTTGAGTATAAGTACAATAATATAAAACTGTGTCGTTCGCTACTTCACATTTATCACAAACAAAGACAAAAATCTTTCACGTTGATTTATTAAATCATCTGCATATAACAAAACTATGAGATACACGAAAATAACGTCTTGCACTTTTGCATTTGTATAAACAACACCCCTATAAAGTTTCGTTTAGATAAACATAGAGCACATACAAACTATTGTAAATGTCCAAAAATTGCATACGTTCAAAGGTAAATAACTCTGTAAAGAGTTACGTAGCATACACAATAAAAGTTGTGCATAGTATAAATAAAATAGTTATGAAGTTTCATGTTAATACACGGGGAATTTAGAGCCATTTTCGCGAAAGAAAATACACATGTACAATAATTGTAAGTACCTACAACTAGGATAAGTTCAAAGACACGTACTTCTTCAAAGAATACCGAGATTTGTACCACAATACTGTCTTGCACTTCTAAATAGTATAGGCAACATTCCTATAAAAGCTCATTCGGATAAGCAGACACCTGAGAGACTAGTTTACGACCCAAAATACACATGTACAATAATGGTAGTATCGAAATGTTGCATAATTTCAGGGACATACACGACACTTGCCTCCACAATTTAAATAGTATAAACAAACTATTTAAAAAGTTTAACGTTGAAAGGCAGAACACATATAAACTAGTTTTCGAGACAAATTACCCATGGGCAGCGTGCAGGCCATGCGACAAACGGACCAAAATACCAACGTCCCGTGCGCGGGTATAATAATACGATACTGTATGGTTATAGAACTATAACATACAAAATGTAAATATATGAACGCTTTACGACAAACCTAGGCAATATAGAGCTATGAAAAGTAAACAAATAAACACAGGAAATATTTTTGTAATGTAATACGTATAACGTTACAATCACATGAATAGCAGTACTTAATGTTTTAAATAAGACCTTTACTACTGTATAGTAAGTGCAGATCTGGTACCATAATACATAAGCATCCATTTAATATGCGGGTTTGCTAAGATTAGGGTACATGTAATTTGTGACACTGTGGGTCCAATAGATATCAAGTTCCGTGAAAAGAATCAAGAACACGAAGAGCACATATGTAATATGCTTGATCTTTGTTATATTACTTTTTAACCATTAGAGCCATTCTTTTTCGAATATAATCAATATGGATATCCACCGTGAAACGGACGTGAGATCGAAATTCTATTGCGCATGATCCATTGCAATGACTCACACCGTAACGTTATTCGTCATTAGACCATCTTTTGATATCCTATCTTTACTTTTTTTACAAGTAAAATCCGGGCTTCAATATTTGTAAAGATAAAGCTACACATGCGTATTCGTTGTTTAATGAACGTTTAAGTTCTAAACGTTCACATGGTGAACGATTAAATGGTAAAACCAGTCGTAAATCTAAACGAATTATCTCTTGAGACGAAGTTTATTTCAGAATAATATTGTTAAAGCTAGCAAGTGCCCTATGCTGTTTAAAGTAACTGCTCTAAAGGAAATTGATGATTTGTGTAAAATGGGACAACTTACGGCTGACGGGCGGGTGGCATCAAAGAAAACAGCGGCTTAATTGAAAACGGCTCAATGTTTCGAAAACTTTTAATCGGATCATCATGGAACTTGATGATAAAATTTGTGAACAAAGTGTCTTTGTAAAGTTTGATAACTAACCATATCGCATGAATCGCTTCAGAATTATGGCTCTTCAATTATAAAAAAGGAACAAATAAACCTTCTCCGCACTCTGACTCAAACAGTTTAAATCGTATAATCTTGAAACTTGGTAACACTATTTATAGGCATTATAGCTTTACCAAGTTTAATTACCTGTTGTTGCATTTCATTTTTAAGTTTGCATCAAACAAGTACATATCTCTTTAACAAAATTAATCGTTTAGGTGTTCCTTATTATGACATTTTGTCAACTGCGCTATCTGGTTCAAGTCACCATGTGATGTTTACTTATTAATAGTATATATATGTTCAGTACCTCTCAGTGTCAAGCTTTGGAAACAAAAACTCGCAAATAAATCATTATAGAAGATACAGTAATTGTGATTGTCATTCAATAGATACCTAACCATGTACAGCCTTATTCACCAATTCATTTGACTGACATGCAGTATCTTGAGTTATCTTACGTTGACATACACTATCTTGTTTGATCGCATTATGCTGACAAAATAATCATGAACTCAGATAGTACCCATTTCAAACATGCTCGAGTGTCCTATGATGTAGCTCGTTATACTGAAGCAGGGCATAGAGCACATGTTTATCACCACGATGTACATTTGATGCGATTTTCGTAATATCACGCCACTTTTGCTGACGACTGAGCTATTCTAGATAATATTGTTAATCATTAAAGTCAAAGTGATAATATGGTTCATGTGGTTGTGAGTTTAGCCTTTTCACCAAACAGTCAGAAACACTTCTTACAGGTTCTTTAGACATTATAAAACAACAATTTCAATTCGAAATAAAATGGCTGATTTATAAAACAATGAGTAAACTATTTGGGCTGACAGACACACAATTTTATTGTCAAAAAGTACATATATTTCATGAAAACTTTATTATTTCAGTCCCATTAGCCAAATGATATGAATATATTTCCAGACGATAGCATCTTACTCTCTTCAGTTTTTTGTCCAGCTGCATCTTGAATTCATATACAGTCACGTCACGTGTGAGCGCCTTTATCAGAACAGTGTACTTCCCACAGACCTCGACGCTATAGTCAACGTCAGGTACGATAATGTATAAGATAAGGAAACATTTTCTGTCTGGTCTTCTTAACCAAAAAACTGCTAGTCTTAATGGCCGTTATTTATAAGACCGTAAACATTATTTTACATTTTTCTCTGAAAGTTATTATTTGAACAGATTCAACCCGTTATAAATAACAAGCATTTATGTTGAATGTTTCACGCCAAAAATCTTTTTAAACCAGAAATGATACTTGATTATTTTGCATCTTGTATTTATGTGTTCCTACTTCCTAGTCAGGGTGAGAAGTATGATTATGCAGATTTAAAGCTGGCTTTCTAGTGTGATAAAGAGAATAACTCGTTCTTGCCATATCGTTGTGTAATCTATCCCATTATCAGACGTGCATTGTCGAAATTAACAACTGTGGAATATATTTTCCTTTATTTCGGCAATGCTGAAATATAGCTGTCACGCACGGCGGACTACTTTTTTAATGTTTTCCTTTCTTTTCAAATCAATATACAGTATATAAATAAAAGCCGAATTTCCACTGAAATTTATCTCAAAACCGGCATTCCGTACTTTTATTTTTTATTCAATTGATCCGCAATTTATGACGTATCTCGTGTGACGTAATTTCTGTGACGAAACACACCAGATAAATTTTGACTCTCTGGATTTTAAGATGGAGAAGTCGGACGTGTTAATTTATTTAACAATAAAATATTTGTTAAACTATCGAACGAATCCAAAACGTATTTCGGATTGTGTGGTTATCGTGCATAATTGTAAATTTCGATAGTAATACAATAACTCCCTGCGATAGGAGTACGGTTTCGTAAATTGTGTTTTGGGTCAGAACAGATACAAATGTTATTAAAAAATAGTGTGGTTTAAAATAAATTTCGAAATCGGGATTGAAGAACAGAAAATGAAAGTATGCTATAGCCTTGTTAATTCGTGGGTAATTGTGTATAAATCGGTACAATTTTTTATAAACTAAAAAGTCCAAATCAATAAAGATTTAATTGTACAAGTATATCCCTTTGTTAATCAATTTGGATACATTAGTTGTTTTAAACAGATATAAAACTTCTAACTAATTGTTTTGTTTACGTCATGTCAAGCGGCCATTTTGAAAATACGTTTTCCTTGAGTCGTGGATTCTGATTGGCTGTTGTATGTTAGCAACATATGTCATGCTGTAAACACACTAATTCAATATAAATTGCAGGTTACAATCTTTATTGAATATAATATGCAAACCAAGTAAGTGTTTTATTGTGTGAGTGTTTTTTATATAGAATAATAATGAACTCATTTATTTTAAACAATAATCATAACATTTTATTGAAATACATAATATGCGATTTGTATTTTTCTACAACAATAAATAATTTAAATGACAAAAATAATTTATTTGATAGATTTTTAAGAATAAAAACAGCAAAATTCTGTTAATAAATCGATGTAATTGACAAATATGCAAAAGTCATTGTTGTGCATAAACTCAATAATTCATTGTTAGTTACTTACTATTTACACAACGACACGAACAATAATAAACATAACATACTGATGGAATGAAATTAACTGATCCATAACAATAAACCAAAAAAATACTATTTACACAACCTAACAGATGAAGTTACTGTCAATAGATTAAACACTCTTTTTCAGCACAATGCGGACTGAAAAAAATCAGATAGCCGGCGCACCACTCGGATCTGTGAACAAAATCTCAGAAGGCACCAATGACCACACGCTGTGCACTGGGCCCATTTGACGATCACAAGTTCATCACACTGATCCAATCCTGGCGGTGAAAACTTCTTGCACATACAGCAGTTGTTAGCCGGATCTTCGTCTTCATTTTCGCTTTCAATGTCAGAGTCCATGATAGTGATATTTTTTTTTTATACATTTCCTTTGCTTGTGCTTGGTTGGGGTGATTTGTTCAAATTTTGTTTGTATCTCTTTGTTTTTTCTTTTTTTGTTATTTTCTGCTCTCTGTTAGCAGCTGAAAGTATGTAGTGTCTTCTGTAATGGCCTTACCACCCATTTTTGGTTTCTTCTTTTTATCCTGTGTCTTATTTTCATTAGCCTTTGTTTTTTCAGGTTTGGCTTCTGGAATCGTTTCCATTAATTTTTAATCTAGGCCCACTTGTATGGTCCTCATTGGCAATTCTGGCATAATTTTTGGGAAATTATTTAGACGGCATTATCATTTTAGCAGGTACTTTTGTCGGATCAAATGGCAATATGCCCGCTTTCCGGAATCCAGACTAGATTGTTGCAGGTGTCATGGGTTTTAAGTATGCCTTCCCAGACAAGTCAGCTATGTCATATTTTGTAATGACTCTTCCCCTCTGCTTAGCCATTTATATATAGCATTCATTATGGAATATGGACTTGAACGGCTCAAAACATGTAATGTCCAATGGTTGGAGGGCATGAGAACTGTGTGGGGGTATCACAAACAGTATGAAATTACGCTCTCTCGCCCAGTTGACTATGTCAATGGAGACATGTGAAGCATGGCCATTATATATAAGCAGTATGGGTTGGGAAATGTCACCTGATCCTTGTTGAACAAATTTCAGGAAGTGTGTTTCAAGACACTTTATCAATACCTCCCCGTTTACCCATCCAGAATCCGACATGGCGTAGTTTGCGCCAACTGCTGCATTTTTCAATAGCTCTTCATTTGTCCGTTTCCCCTTGAACACATAGAAAGAGGGTAGTGCTGTTCCGGCTGCATTTACGCAAGCTATAATGGTTGTGGTACCTGTATTCGGAGAGGAGACAGCTTGAGTTTTGCTTGAAGACTGTGATGACCTTTGATGGTCGATGCTCTGGCTGAATGCCAGTCTCATCAAGTTTATAAATGAGATGTGGCTTACACTTCAGGGAGTACTTGGTTAGAACAGCATCCAAATCCCTGAAGTAGCTGTCAATGTTCCCCTGTGTGACAGCGGCTGCTGTTGTCGATGAAAGGCCACTTGGTTGTATAATGTTCAGCCTGTGTACCCATCGTTTCAAGAAGGAATAATACCAGGTGTTGCTTAGTTTGGAGTCTGTTATACGCCTTCCCAGTTTCAAAGCCAAATCACCTACAAGTACGTTCCACTGGACGCGATTAATGCCATACCCAACCTGGGCCAACCCTTCCAGATTGCTTACAAGCAGTTCTTCTTCATCATGGGTGAATATTGAATCTTTTCCCCACCTTGAGCTGATCTTGACTTTGTTCAAGATTCTGTCCCTTAGATTTTGTTTTGGCACACCATACATGATTGCCGCTCTATCATCTGGCAAATGGTCATCTTTCACTGCCTTTTATGCATTCATCATCATTTTCCTTGCATTTCATCAGTCTGATAGGTTGTTTCTAAAAAATAAAAATAAAAATGTGTTTCATTGGAATTCTCAGAGTGAACCAATTGTTTCTTAATTGATTTGAACAATTCAATTAAGGAACAATTTGTTGAGTGTGACCTTAACTTTAGTTTGTTTACAGCAAGTGCTTCGCGCATGCGAAGACCGTCATTTCCGACCGTCATTTGTGTAAAAATGTCAACAGACGATGTAACATTGGAAATACTCATAAATAAGGGATTTTGTGTTACTTAAAAACAATATTAGGGTATGAATAGTGTTTATTTGTGTATACAAAATAAAAAGTGCATCGGGTTATGGTGAATTGCATTATTTACCTGTTTTTGACGTATTTTCGATCAATAAAATGAACGCCGACTCTGTCACATTGTTTACCGGAACGAACTGCAGCGCCTGCGAACGTTCTATCAAGTGATTTCACGCGATCTCTATAACCACGACACAAAAAGAGCCCACGACTCAATGAAAACAAGCCAAACACATCGGTGTTACTGTATTATTATAAGAATTGGATTAAAGATGTCATTGATGTAAGCTTGTTTTTATACCAAATGGCGATGAAGAAAACTATATTATTTTGTGTGCAGAATTTTTAACTCGTAATGAAAGCAAACAAAACTGACGAAAATTAACATGGTAATTACACAACTTTAGTGAGTAGAACAAGAACCAGTAGATGTTTGACTTTGTTATGCCAGTGAGTAAAAGTGTGTAAAAAGAAGAGTTGTTTATAGACTAAAATGAACATCGGCGGGGATAAATGCTGAATCATGCCTGGCGTAAAGTAAATTCAAAATGGCAGCCATTTTTTTTTATTGCAGTGGTGAAAACATAATTTTAGTTTGAACAAAAGCGTGTGTGTTCTACTTGAGTGTGTGACATTTGGAATGCTGATTAAATTTGAATCGAGGCATATAGCGATATTTTTGTTACTCTGCTTTTGCGTGGAATTCTTAAGGACTATTTCGAGTGGCGTAAACGGGAAAGATCACAAACAATTTTAATAATACTACGCAAGGTTAGATTCAGTTAATTTAATCTGATTTTGCTTTTGTTTTTAGCAATTAAAGACTGTAATTTTGATTGCATTGATGGGATAAATCGAATACTAGGTCGGTGCCGAATAAAGCAAAGTTCATTTTGCTCGGCCCGAAAATCAAGGCTCGTGGTTCAGATTTTCAAAGCCTCGCAAAATAAACTTCGCCTTATTCGGCACCGGCAAGTATTCTCTATAAATGAGGTGAGGTTTACAATAAGCGTTGTTTTATTTTTGCCGAGCCTGATATATTACTCTACGATAGGGTAGTAATCAGTTTGTCTGTTTATCGTACTTCTACGTCCCATTGCCGTGGCGTTGTGGATTTGATGTCAGCCTAGCGACCAGGCTCATAGGTTCAATCCCCACTGTGGGAGCATTTGATTAGATCTCCCCCAAAACCACCAAGTACTGGTTCTACATAGGAGACGGACTCGAACGTGTTTCAATAAGCCATAGGTTAAATAAGTTTACACTAAATGGTAATAAAATATAGTCGATATTTGTAGCGTCACTAAATATGAAGTTGACGTGTTAGTAATGATGTTATTAGCACTTGCGCTTAATATTTTAATATATGTTTTTTGCTGTTTTGTTGCTTTTAGAGTCTAAAATAGATTGCATCTTGGTATCATGTTTATGTAGAATCTGATTCTATTTAAAATATAATTTAAAATATGGCAAAACATAAAATGTAAGCATAAAGACGCACATTTTAACATGTTATTGGTCTCAAATAATAATAATAAAAATGTGGATGGCATGGGCGAACTATTTATATCAACGACCTAAAGATGAATAAATTTGAAATTATTTTTATGAATGTATTCCGCTGATTGAAAGTGTGGTTGTCATCGTAATGAATACCACGTATTGAAATATACATTTGAAATTGTAAACAAAACTTACATTTTTTTTACCGACGAAACGAAATCCAATGGTCCATAGTATTTTGTTCAGGAATAATGTTAAAATCAAATTGCGCCCATGCTGATCATACCCTATATATGCTTTTAAGTGTTATGTAAACGTTATAAAATAAAAAATAAAAAAAATCTTTAAAAGCGTGTTCTCACAACACGAGCGCTCACAGAATACGTTTATAGACGATAAATGCAGATCATTTCATTTTTTCTAACATTGTTGCAATATGGTCCCGTCAAAAGAGGTATCTGGGCATTAGTCAAATATTGGCTAGCAAAATAACAGCCCATATTAGACCAATATGGTTTAAATATTGGTGAGCTAATATAGGACCCAAATGAGCAAGTGTGCTGGAAATTTACCATTTTGTTGTCTGGTGTGCATTTACAATTGTAGTAATAATAATCAAACGCACGTTAATTATGTCAAATTATTGTTATTTTAGTTAGTTTTGAAAGTTAGAGTCTTATTTCTTTCAGTATACTGGAATATACTGTTTATAAGTGCTGAATATATACATGCACAGTTATACTACATTATATGTTAAAACCATCATTACATTTTGTTCTTGAATTGCATGATTTGAAAAATAAACCGTTGATGATGTCACTTAAGATTTCCAATAAAAGACGAGGTGAAGTTGTTTGCTTGATTGTGTTTAATTTCATTGCATCTTAGAGAGTTATAATTCAGATGCTCAGGTTCGCCCATTGCGTAGTTAATTGGTAACTTAATTGGAATGTTCAATATTTTAATTGCCTTGCGTTAGGTGTAAGGTGTAGGTGAGATGAATTCTAGCCAACTGTTAATTTGGAGATGGTTGTCTGATTCCAGGCCTTAACTTATACATGCTGCGCAACTCGTGAAAGTATTAATGTCACAGACCACTCGTGAATGAAATTCCATTATCCACCGAAATCAACAAATATCCTCTATATTCATGCTCGGCATGATCAGAACATTCACACTTAGTAATTGTCAATTTACTCAACAGGCATCACCAGCTTTGTTATCTACATAAATTAACCACAAAAGGAAAACAATAAAATTGCATCTTTGAAAGTATGGTGATTTTGATTTAATTTGTATTGAGATGTGAAGTTAAAAGAATTTCTGTTCTTTTTTAAAATTTAAGAATATCCAATAAATGTATTGCATTAAGGGACTTGTGATAACTTTGAGAAACCCCTAAGGGTATATAACTTAGTCTGCCATTTAATTCATACCACTTTGGTTCTGGTATTCGGCAATTAAAGCAACTTGCCTAAAAAATCTCAACGGGACATGCAATCATTGGAACACCCAGTTTCTGATGGGAAACACAACACATGCCGAATTGATTGAACGGATGGCAGAATGTCATTCGCTCGATTTTAGCACAACTGTCTTTCAACTGTTGGCACTTTAACTTAAGTATAATATTTAATTATTTCTCTTCATAAAACATAGATCCGTATTGAGGAAACAATTTATCTGATCATTCGTTTAATAGAAAAAGAGCATTTTTGTTGCATTACTGTAAGACAAACAACCTTTATTGCTGCTTTTGCAATACTTTGGCATCATATAAATTATATGAATCTATCGTAAAACACAAAAATAAAATTATAATGATTCAACCATTTTCTTTGAAATAAATTGCTTGCAGCTAACACTTAAACATTTGCTATAAAAAAGAAGAACAAAATACTAAGAATAGTTTAGTTGTGTAGTTTGAACACGTCGGTCAGGAATATTGTGTAGTTTAAACACGTCGGTCAGGAATATTGTGTAGTTTAAACACGTCGGTCAGGAACACTTGTTGGGAACTGAATAACTGGACCATAATTAATAGTGGAGAATTTACATGTACATGTATATTGTATAATAATGGTCTTGTTGGGTACCCCATTTGCAGCAGAGCCCTCGTGCTATATATGCTCAATGTATGATTACGAAGAAAGACTTTTGGAAAGAGTGATTCGTAATGAATTGGCACTGAAAAGCACCTTGGCGAAAATAACAGAAACGCACACACACGTTGATAACACGTTGAAAGCGATACAGGAAAAGAATGTGAAACTAGATGAAGCAATGCACACTCTTGAAATCAAGAAGAGGGAAATTGAAGATGAAATGAGAACAAGTCTTCAGGCTATCTTGTAGGAAGTGCGAGAAAAAAAGCAAAAAAAATTATGATAAAGTTGGCAGTTTCATAGACGCCGGGATCCGTAATCATACTGGAACCGATGAAGAAATGAAAACACTGTCCAACCAATGTTTGCAAATACTTCGAAGGAATTGAATGTCTTTAAAGGTATCGTATTTTGTCTCACTATATTTCCAGGCAATTGCTTGTAAAGTTCTTAAAAATAAATTTAGTATTTTTTAAGGATTGCAATATAAATCTCAAAACATCGCATTTAAAAAAAGGCCCAGTCATTTAACGTCGCTATGTATCTGTATTGACTTGAAAATAAAATATAACCGAGTTTATATTATAACCGTATATTAACACTCATTTATGTAATAATTTGGCAATTCAAATGTTAACGATGCATCCATGTATTATCATTATAAATAGTATAATAAATATTATAAATGACTATCATTTATAATTAACAAGCTGTGAAAGGATTTAATTTATTAAGTTCCGCAAAGAATGGAAATACGACAGAGTTCAGCTGTTAGAAAATGGCATGATTATATTAAGTTCACATTACACTATTCAATAAACGCAATTTATTAATTGACATCTCTAGCATTGTTTGTGTGGGTGAGCATCAATAGTAAGATTTATTAACGTACGCTTGGGTTAAAACAAAATAAACATAAGTCGAAGCCCCCTTCCCGTATTACTATCGAAATATTAAATTCTGTAGAAATCGTTTCAATGGGACATATTACAGACCAACAACAAAAAATGCGTATTGAAATCGACAAAATATTACACATTTTGTTTAGAACACTATTAATCACATAGTCTCTGCTCGCGACAGCTGGTGAGGCTTATGATCTAAATCATGAATTATACGGCAGTCGCATCGAGCGAACATTCGAGAATACACTTAGAGACTTTTCTAATCCATCACTTTTCAAACTTGAATATCTCAGTTATGAGTGAAGATATTGATTTAAAATGTTACATACGATCATTTGACTACATTATGTACAAGCTAACGATAAAATCATTCATCCGTGACGATTGGACGCTTGAGCACTAAAGGTATGTGTTGTTCCATATTTTTGCACGTGGAAATGGTGAAACGCGATATAGTTCTAGTTTTACTTCAATTTAATTATTTGAGGTGGGTTCTTACACAAGGAAAACATAAAATTAATTTACAAAACAATATAGCTCGTATGAATATTCAGGAGCGCAATCGCGCACTTTACAATTTGCAGTCTACCTTCCCCACTTGCTAAAGCGTCCGATCGTCACGGATGAATGATTTTATCGTTAGCTTGCACATAATGTAGTCAAATGATCTCACATGTGCAATTTTAAATAAAAATATTTACTCATTACTGAGATATGTAATTTGTTAAAGTGTTTGCGTAAGAAAAGTCACCAAGTGTAGAAAACCGCGATATACATGTTATTCCAATTTAATTTCAATTTCATCGTTCTAGGTGAGTTTTTACACAAGAAAAACATAACAATTATTAAAAAAAAACAATATGGCTCATTCAGTAGCGCAACGGCTCAATCGGCATGTTGCAAGCCGGTCAGTTATTAAGACGTGTAAATTTATGCGTTTTACTTTTCTCATTGTTATTTTTTACGTTGTACGAGTTTGCGAATTTGACTTTTGAAGTAACGTTTTTAATTTGTTAAGATTTATATTTTGTTGTTTTTCAATTTCAATTTAATTTTTAGGAAGTATCAGATTTGTGTTGAATTATTATTGGTCCGAATTTCAACACAATCCGTTCAAAAATAAGGGAGCTATATTGATATGATTTAGTGATTCGTTAGAAAAGTCTCCAAGTGTACATTGCAATCGGACNGAAAGCGATACAGGAAAAGAATGTGAAACTAGATGAAGCAACGCACACTCTTGAAATCAAGAAGAGGGAAATTGACGATGAAATGAGAACAAGTCTTCAGGCTATCTTGAAGGAAGTGCGAGAAAAAAAGCAAACAAATTGATGATAAAGTTGGCAGTTTCATAGACGCCGGTATCCGTAATCATACTGGAACCGATGAAGAAATGAAAACAACTGTCCAACCAATTTTTGCAAATACACTTAGAGACTTTTCTAATCCATCACTTTTCAAACTTGAATATCTCAGTTATGAGTGAAGATATCGATTTAAAATTTTACAAACGATCATTTGACTACATTATGTACAAACTAACGATAAAATCATTCATCCGTGACGATTGGGCGCTTGAGCACTAAAGGTATGTGTTGTTCCATATTTTTGCACGTGGAAATGTTGAAACGCGATATAGTTCTAGTTTTACTTCAATTTAATTATTTGAGGTGGGTTCTTACACAAGGAAAACATAAAATTAATTTACAAAACAATATAGCTCGTATAAATATTCAGGAGCGCAATCGCGCACTTTACAATTTGCAGCCTACCTTCCCCACTTGCTAAAGCGTCCGATCGTCACAGATGAATGATTTTATCGTTAGCTTGCACATAATGTAGTCAAATGATCTCACATGTGCAATTTTAAATAAAAATATTTACTCATTACTGAGATAGGTAATTTTTTAAAGTGTTTGCGTAAGAAAAGTCACCAAGTGTAGTAAACCGCGATATACTTGTTATTCCAATTTAATTTCAATTTCATCATTCTAGGTGAGTTTTTACACAAGAAAAACATAACAATTATTAAAGAAAAACAATATGGCTCATATAAAAATTCAGTAGCGCTACGGCTCAATCGGCATGTTGCAAGCCGGTCAGTTATTAAGACGTGTAAATTTATGCGTTTTACTTTTCTCATTGTTATTTTTTTACGTTGTACGAGTTTGCGAATTTGACTTTTGAAGTAACGTTTTTAATTTGTTAAGATTTATGTTTTGTTGTTTTTCAATTTCAATTAACTTTTTAGGAAGTATCAGATTTGTGTTGAATTATTATTGGTCCGAATGTCAACACAATCCGTTCAAAAATAAGGGAGCTATATTGATATGATTAAGTGATTCGTTAGAAAAGTCTCCAAGTGTACATTGCAATCGGACCAATCAATTTCAAACATATATATTATTAAATGTATTTCTAATGGACGATTTATTTTTAGCAAAATTAATACAATTTGTTTCATAAGAACTGCTGCCATTTCAATAGGATTGCATCATTTAGGGAAAACGGGTTCTTAAAATGGATATACACGATTTAAATGTCAACATTTAATCTACTCGTACGTTAATGAAGCCGAATTTAATGGAAAGGAAAAAAGTAAAACCTAAATAAAATATTCTTAAAACATATAATATGCATGATAATTAGAATGTTGAATAAAAAAGTTATTCCATGCGCTATAATACACATTTAATAGTATTAGTTTGAGAAACAACTACTGTTTACGTGTGTTATATAAACACGTGTCCACACAACGCACATTTCCCATTTATGAACGTAATAGCGATATTAAAACATCAGAAACGAGCATCAATAGTAANACTTATACTACTACTACTTCTACTACTACTACTACTACTTCTACTACTAGGGTTTGTCTTGTGACATTTCCTCTTGTAACGAATTTATTACATACACGATAACGCAAACAATTGTTCTGTGTTCTTTATTCAGTTGGTTACACAAGATTTCCAAGTCCACATAATGTTTTTAATTTACTTATAACATTTCTGTTACGGGCGAATGCCTTATTACGACTTTAAACAACAAAATGAACTGTGCGGTTCCATGTCAGGTTCCCTACTGTTCTTTCATACAATGCAGGTAACAATCAATACCCAAATTCACACACACAATAATTGACTAAACACGAGGTGAATTACCTGTTACGGTGTGGTTTTATGTGTATTTGACGTCGACTGACATATCTTGTGCATTTAAAAAGCGAGTGTGAACAACATCTGCTTGTCATGAAATACAAATTACAAATCTATTTGTTAGTTAACACATTTCTATTCTAAGTACATGCGTTGCGCTTAATGTATAAGTCAATCTTAACCGATGTGTTATAATTTTGAACCAGATGTAATTATAAGTTAAAGTATCGTTAATATTCTTTTTTATGTCCTAAGTGACACTCTGTAGCTAGCTTTCCATAGCACGCTGATACAAATCTGGTCGCTTCCTTCACACCGTCTTTCATACAAGTTGTCATATCGGCTTACAGTCTGATGAAGTTGCGTGCGTTCATCATCTTAATAACAGTACCCTTACCGATACCAAAGTATCTAGCCAAAGTGTCGCTTTCAGAGATAGCGTAAGCAGACAGCAAGTCAGTCACGATATGTCTGTGCTTTTTGAAAGTTTGGCGAATGTCAATAACTGCTCTTTCTTTCAATGATGATTGCATGATGACCAACAATGAAAGTTTAAGGACAACATAGAAATGTAACAACAATATAAAGAATTGAAAACCAACACGTCTTTATCATCAGCTACCACAGACATGCCAGTATGTTCTGCTTCTAAAGCATCAACCATTTGCCTTAGCATTATAACGTCAGCTTCTTCGTGGGCTGTTTTTAAATCAGATCGCCTGATTATGACACCTTAATATATTTCAGTTCGTATCATGACCTCCTGTAATCACCAACTTGTGTGTTTGATGCGCAAGGTGAAATTCTTTATTCGCGCATAAAATGTAAAAAATCGGAGGGATTAGCTGTTGTTTGTTCTCAGTGACACCTAATTTAACATTATTGGTGGTTATGACATGTCACCCGTTAGTTTGTACACCCTTATAACATTGGATTGTCCAAATGACCTCGCCAAACTCTTGGTGCTGAACTCCATGTATCGGTCAAACACTAAGTAGACATCAAATTTATTCAGATTTTGTCTTATAAAAGACTTTAAGTTGTCAATATAGTAATTATCTTTCCGTCTGAGGGCCAGTGAATGACATACAGGACAGCAGATCCATCTATTACTGAACATGTGATCTGGCTTTCAATGTGCCGCTCAGACACTCAGGCATCGATTTGGTTTTTCCTATTCTGACTACCCCTGTTTCAGTAAACATAGCAGTAGGTACTGGAGACAATTCATGGTTTAGTATATGGTTAATGTCAATTTCCATAGAACTAGCGTGTAAGGCAATCACTCTTGACAAATTCAGATTGATGTCATACACTGAAGTTTATGCAACCCTAAGGTGCTTTCTAAACACAACATGTTTTTCAACCTTTTTAGTTATCAACCCATACACTTTTTCCAACCATGAGTTTTCATATTCCATCATTTGTGTTTTACCAATATCTATTGCTTGATCAACATAAGCAGACGTTGGTGCTATTGTTCCGGTCACAATATTCACTAGACTGATGGATGCTTGCTTATTTCCAATGGATCGATTATACATTATGTCAACTTTCTCCGAATACTTGTTTTATCCTTAGCATCTGCATAAATCCTCTTCGCTTGTCTTCTTTGTGTTGTTCATCTGTGTCCACTAAATTGGCTCTGCTCATTTCTCTCAGATCTTCTTCCTTAATGCTGCAAATATGCAGGCTCAAACTCAAAATCTTGAGAGTTTCAGGAATAAGTGTTGCACCTATAATTCTCTTCTTGCCGTGGCCAAATCTTATAAAAGTTGTTTCTATTAACATGTCGCTCCATATGCCATTCAATACCCTCGGAACATGTCTCATGATATTCTCACCCTTTAAGAACTTACTTTACACATATCTTTTATAACATGAATAAATTTAGTTTTTCCCGCAATTTTGGGCATGCATTGTCGTAACAATCTCGTGATACAAAAGTGTTTTTGTAATCTTAGGGATAAGATCCGATTCTAATTGTGCAATTAAGGGGATACAAATTGTGTTAAAATTCTACTTGGAATCATAACTTGTTATTTCCCTTCTTTTATATTCGTCTCGTGTTTATAAGAAATATCCAAACAACTTTTCACCTATTGCGCAACCAATGTTATAATAAAAACATCTTTGTGTGAAATTGAACTGACGAGTAAAAAAGCTATAGCCACTATAACGCTCAAAATAAACTAATATTTCGTTAAATATTTCGTTAAATAAAGTTAACACATAAATAATCAGTGTTCCTTATAGCAATGGCTAAAATGTCAACGCTAGATGCGGTCTGGTTACATAGATTTAACAAGATATAATCTGCTCTTTTTTATTTTTGTGTGGCACAATAAATTCCATTTTAATTTCCTGCAACGATATCTTTTCATACGAAACACGAACGCTAAATTGGGACATTTACATGTGTTAAATAGAGTGTACCACAAAAAATGAAAAGGAGCATTTTGTATCGTTTTAAAGCCTCTATAACGCTCAAAATCAACGAATATTTCGTAAAATGTTTCATACATTAAAGTTACCCCATAAATAGTCAGTGTTCCTTATAGCAATATCCAAAATTTCAACGCTAGATGTCGTCTGGTAACATAGATTTAACAAGATACAAAATGCTCTTATTTATATGTTTGTGGTACAATATATAGAGGATATTTGTTCATGTCAGTGTAAGATCGTTTGTGATTTCACTCGTGATCATAGCAAATATATTTTCACGAATGGCGCAGCCACGAGTAAAAATATTATTTTTCTATGATCATGAGTGAAATAACAAACGATCTTACACTGACATGAACAAATTTTCTGTTTCTTTTATGCCCCTTTTTCAAGAAAATAATTAATAATAATTTCCCTTTCGCTGAAAAGTGACCCTCTCTCCCGTGGCGTGCCTCAATACATTGAACATTGTTGACGAAATGACGTCATTTTGTTGACGAAATGACGTCATTATTCCAGGGAAATTCTTCAGTTAAACTCTTTTAAAATGTAAATAAACGGTAAAAAAAAGCTTAAAATTAAAAAAAAAATGTTTGATTCTGTGGAATATCGATTTTATTTCACTCGGGATCATAGACAAAATATAAACAAGGATATAAACAAGGGAAGTACATGTACATTTGATATGATAATCTGAAAATAGAAAAAGGAATTCCGAAAATGTGTTCTTTTTTTACCGGTGAAAAGAACAATTGTGTTCTTTTCACTGCTGTTATTTCACTGCAAAAATGTCATATTTTATTATCAGGTATAACAAAAATTCAACAAATGCTCATGTATTTCATCGTTCGGTAAATTTCTTTTTCGTGAATAAAATGATTTGGAATAAATTGGTACAAATTTGTATAATATTAGACCTGTAGAAAACTATGCAAACCTGCAACAGTCCGGCCGTCATATGGATTATATTGCGAATGTTTCATATGAACACATTATCTATGTGATATGTTGAACAAAGACAAAATGTCCTAAGCACATGACATAGTCTAATACAAAAACATAACGACATTTTAGTTATTTAAACGTTTATTTGCGTTGATAATCTATGTGTTTATGTTTTATAATCAATATGATTGATTATGAAAAATAAACACATAGATCATGTTATTGATTACATAAATTATTGTAATAAGTACATTTTTATTAATCGTACACGTATATAATTATTGTTCATATTAGTCAAATAAAAGTTTAACATACATGAACACATTAAACTACATTTGTGTGCCGCAATACATAGGTTTTTCACAGGCATTACTGTCTATAACAATGTGAGAAAAACGACAAATACTTCAGTATCATTTTCTCGAAATAATAATGCAAACGACGAAGATGCTAATTTTACTGATGGTGATGTTGATAATAATGACATCGAACCACAGATTAATAAGAAATAATAGTTCACTTAATAAATTATAATTTTATTGTCATCAAATAGGTCTACAATTGCATTTGCGGGTTATAATAAAATACTTGCTTGAAATAATCCTATGAACTTTTCGACCTTAAGGGAAGCTCTGTATCTCGATTCTAAACCGTATAAATATACAAACTTAAATGGGTTTTTGGTTATATATTATATTATATATTTTAACTGCAATACAATAATCATACTATAAAGAAAAATAGTTAAATAAAACAGTTCTTACGGGACTCGAACCCGATATCCCTAGGGATTCAGTCCAATTCTCTAACACTCGGCCATGAAGACTTTAAACCACAACAGCTTTTTTAAAAAGCAATCGTAGTAAGGAACATATTTTCGAAATTGACGATATAAATCATTAAAAACGCATATTTATATGATCGATTTCTTTGTATCATTATATTTATATATATATAATACGATAATTTAAATGTTTTTTTTTGTGATTTTCATTAGTGTTATTTTTCTTGTTTGAATATAATGTATACATATTGTTTTCATTGTGTGCTTCGTCTTTGAAATGAGTAATTTTTACACAAGTTATTTTAATTAAAACATGTAAGTGGCAAATGCAAAACTCCATTTAATTTTAATGAGTTTAATTTTGTATTTGTTGTGATTATTATCTTATTGTATTGATCTCGCTTTCTGTCCGTCCGTTCGGCCACTATCTCCTCCTACACTATCAGCACTATAACCTTGAAACTTACACACATGGTAGCTANATTTTTTTTTCTGTTTTAACATAACTTCTTCATTTATTCACCATTTTTTTCGGTATAATTTTTTCGTACCCAAATATTTTTTCGTACAAAAATTTATTTCGTACTCAATTTATTTTCTGTTTTAACATAACTTCTTCATTTATACACCAATTGACTACACATTAATACTGAACATCTCTTATGACGGTCTATCTCGACCATCCATGTCCACATTACCCACCCCAGGGCCTCACCAACATAGGCCTTGCCCACCCAAAATTGCATTTTAATATAACATCTATGCGGCGTGGGATACGCGTCGGCTTCTGCCGCGCCATTTCTAGTTTGAATTTAAAATCATTTCTTCGAGTGTGTTTTTTTTTTTTTTATAAAATAAACTAAAAATATGTCTTTAAATGATTTCTTGATTTATTTGAGGTACCTTTCGCATGTAACTGGGTCTTGCATTTAATTCATCCCAATGATGTCCTGTTAATATATTAACATTTAAGCGCTTCTTAACCACTGTTCTCGGCAATGAATCAACTTGCCTCAGGTATCTGAAAGAGATATAACAACATGGGAACACCCAGTTTGCGATGGGAAACACAACAAAGGCCGAATAACTTGAACGGATGCAATGAAGTCGTCTATTTAATTATGTTTGATTGATTGATTTTTATTCAGGTTTTAAAACACATTATATACAAGTCATCATTCAAAATTACATAACAATTTTAACTAAAAGCAT
>VMBQ01008968.1:0-34417 GCA_007657795.1 Dreissena rostriformis
TACATTTAAATCATAGATTATCATTTAGATTTTTTTTTTAATGAACAAAATTCCTCTCGTGTCAATACAATGGCGGCATATTGTAATTCTCTGAAGGGCGTGTTGGTTAGAAACTAGAACACGCCGTTTATCTTTGATTTAAATGTTTCTGAGGCGTTGTTTAGAAAAGAAAAATAGTAGTATCAATAATAGTAAGTCTGTATAACAAATTATAACAGGTTTCTTTCGATTTTGAGGATTGTAAAATAGTGTTATATTAAATCGTATGTTCTAGAGTTTATCTTCCTAGCCGGATGCTTTGTTTAAGGTTTACACAATGCAGTGAAAATCTGTATGCAGGCTATGGCTAATTTGATAAATGTTTCCGTTTTCCATAATTGTTTGACATTAGTTAAAGAAATTAAATTGTTTAAATTAATATGATTAAACAATACTGCCTTGAAATATATTAATTATGTTAATTCTGTAATTAGAAAAGACAAGTTTTGTATTATCAGTCAGAGTTAATTATAATAAGGCAAGAAAAGAAAGGTAAAAACCCATTTAAATTAAACAAAAAGAAGCGTCGACGCGTGATGCGTGGACGCATGATGTGCATGATATCCTCTAAATTTCATTATGTAATGTACCTAATGATATAAATATAGTATATGAATATTTGCCAAAGGCGTTCAATTGTTGGTTTATCTTAATACTTTGTGAATATATGACACATAAATATTTGTCTCGTGTTTGAAATAACCCTTATATAAACGTATATTTGGAACCTTATCGAATATAAAATTGAACCAATTTAATAAATCATACACTATATATTTTTATATGATTTTGCTTTTAATGCGTTGCATATACATTTAAGCTATGTAATCGCGTGTATACCACCCTGAAGTATAACTGAGATGTTCTTCGATGATCTTTAACTGTGTATATGGTTCGATTAAAGGAAGAGATATAGCTAATACTTTTATTTATTTTATTGCATCGTGGCTTAGAAAAACTTAAGTTTTAACGTATAATTATCATGCACTGGTTAAAATTGAAGCAATGAGTAATTAAATTGACATTCAATCGAATTCATATCCTCTTCTTTTTCTACTTTTAAAATTACAATAAGAATTCTATGAGGTTAATGTTAGTTTACACTGTTGTTTTGTAATTTAATCTGGGCTAACTTCGGCATGCCTTTAAACCGGTTTAAACCCAATGCATTGCAAAAACCTTCCAAGGCCTGGACCACAGGTTTAATCATTGTTTTGTTCAATATTGAGTNTGTTTCCGTTTTCCATAATTGTTTGACATTAGTTAAAGAAATTAAATTGTTTAAATTAATATGATTAAACAATACTGCCTTGAAATATATTAATTATGTTAATTCTGTAATTAGAAAAGACAAGTTTTGTATTATCAGTCAGAGTTAATTATAATAAGGCAAGAAAAGAAAGGTAAAAACCCATTTAAATTAAACAAAAAGAAGCGTCGACGCGTGATGCGTGGACGCATGATGTGCATGATATCCTCTAAATTTCATTATGTAATGTACCTAATGATATAAATATAGTATATGAATATTTGCCAAAGGCGTTCAATTGTTGGTTTATCTTAATACTTTGTGAATATATGACACATAAATATTTGTCTCGTGTTTGAAATAACCCTTATATAAACGTATATTTGGAACCTTATCGAATATAAAATTGAACCAATTTAATAAATCATACACTATATATTTTTATATGATTTTGCTTTTAATGCGTTGCATATACATTTAAGCTATGTAATCGCGTGTATACCACCCTGAAGTATAACTGAGATGTTCTTCGATGATCTTTAACTGTGTATATGGTTCGATTAAAGGAAGAGATATAGCTAATACTTTTATTTATTTTATTGCATCGTGGCTTAGAAAAACTTAAGTTTTAACGTATAATTATCATGCACTGGTTAAAATTGAAGCAATGAGTAATTAAATTGACATTCAATCGAATTCATATCCTCTTCTTTTTCTACTTTTAAAATTACAATAAGAATTCTATGAGGTTAATGTTAGTTTACACTGTTGTTTTGTAATTTAATCTGGGCTAACTTCGGCATGCCTTTAAACCGGTTTAAACCCAATGCATTGCAAAAACCTTCCAAGGCCTGGACCACAGGTTTAATCATTGTTTTGTTCAATATTGAGTTTTTTGTTTTTCCGGTATTGAATCGGTCATGTATAACTTGTCTAGGAGATGTGAGGAACTGCTCTCCTGGTGCTTTTTCGGCCGTTTCATTATTCCTATAGTTCGAATGGTTGAAACACCGAATGCTTTATTAACCGATCTCATGAGATGACCCAACTTTAAGCATTTTATGTTCCAAGTTGTGCGGTAGGTTATAGCATGTGTTGTTTTGGCCATTGGCCACTTGCCCTAAATATAAGATCACCGGATGGTTACACGAATTTATCTTTTGATAATATTACTGCAGTTGTCTTATTCCATTATTGTTATTTAAAGTGTGTTCTACTGACAATGTATTCTTATACTTCTATAAAATGCTAACAGGTTTTTGCAAAAATCATGTTGCAAATATGTACACTTGGTGTTTATAGATCTCACAATTAATTGACATATGAATTGTAGTGTCATTGCTACTTGTGGTTATGATTACATACGTGGTTTATTTAAATGATATTGTTATGTCATTACTGCCTTTTCTTCTTGATGAATAACGCATGCGATATCGTTGCAGATGTTCGACTTAACGGTTGTCATTTACACTGCTTGAGGAAAATATTTAAACGATTGATAAACGCGTGCATACAAATAAACACGCAGTGTATAAATGGAGAATGCAGTACATGTTCAATATAACCAGACCGACAGTTTGATACACGAAACCTTACGCTTTATCTAGTGCGGTTCAAATTTGAAACCTGATAACGAAGTGTACATTTTGGCTTTCCATAAACCACATGAATAAAGATGTTATGATTTTAAAAGGGACTTGTGAACAGATTTTCGTATTTTTGAGAAATGACTTTAAATATGTCCACTAACAAATATATAATGTTGAATCAGTCTTAATGAATAATCATAGCAAGAAAAAAAGTTGAATACAAAATATTACATTCAATGGGAATCGAACCAGGGACCTCTGAAAGCAAAAGCGAATGCTCTACCATTGCGCAACGCAGACATTACTTGAAGTAAGCGAAACATGAACGCTTTGTTTGTACTGCACATATTTCCCAAATAATCAACGAAAAGCTATAGAATTGCTTTATTATTATACCAATTTCGAATTATGATTATCCATGAAAGAGCCAATATTTTTAACATTTTCCTCAGACAGAAGTGTTGTTTCGCTTGCTTTAACATGATGTATATATTATGTTTTGATACTTTGATAAAAAGTACGAAAATCGTCATTTTTACCGAAATGTGAACAAGTCCCTTTAAAATAAATAACGAAATGTACTTGTGAAAGAAGTCTCATATTCACAGACAGCTGTAAAGAGAGTAAAAGCATTTCACATCATAATTGTAGGTAACAAGTGTCTGTTTTACCCGTTAAATGCTCATTGAGTTTCTGACGTTCCAGTGTTTGCTTTATTACACTTTGACCTAAGACTTGTATTTTATTTAATAACTCAGTGCGGTATATAACAATGCAACGTATGTCGTTGATTTGCTTTTATCTAATATCCCGTCAAGAATGTTATATTTATAGTACACATTAATTTTTGTTTACACATTTATTAAATTAGATTTATTTTCGGAAATTAAAAATACAGTTTTTGTCATAATGCATTTATAATATTTTATCAGACGCAATTCGTGGGTTGCATTATTCAACGGTAGATAGGCAGTTCAACAAACGATATTTTTTCAGAATAAGCCCAAGCCCCGCAATGACAGACGTGGATAAAATAACTAATACAATGGAAGATATGTCGATGTCGGGTAACACTGCAGACAGCTTGGAAAAGCCGAAGAAACAAACAGACCAAATGGATAACCCACTTGAATTTCCAGAGCCCCCTGAGGATTGGCAGTTTAATAAATTCATTGGAGAACTAGCTGACAACATTGGGATGAGAGACTTGGAAAAGCTAAAGTTACAATTTTCAGGTAAAGAACTTAATGCTCAAACGAATGTACTAGTATTACTGTTTAACATGATTCATTAATTCAATTGAAGTAAGTAACGATAGGAAAAGGTTATTTTGTTTTATTTTATTATGTCATTTGTATGTATATATGCATTATTGTATCATATGTTTATAGCATGTTTTTATACTGGTTAAAACCCTTGATTCACTTTGATCGAGTGAAGGTTGTAAGAGAGTTGAAACCATATTCGTGATTGCAAGTTGTTTGTGGCGCCATATGGGAAAATGATCGTTTGCCTGAAACTAAAATCAAAATGATATTAATTTTGTGTTTGTGTTCAGCTGTTGCATTTACGATCGCATTTTTTTTTAAGTTCACAGTACTTGATATTAATTTTCAGTGACTGTTTTTCAAGAATAATTGTGCGTGTAGATACAATATGATATGAACTCGAACATTTAAGTTCTAATCATGAGTAAATAACATGAACGGAACACAACAGATCAGCTCAACATGAATTCCGCGTTGAAGGTCATCCACTTTTTCAACAAAGGCTAAAGACATTCCCCGATTTTTTAAGTGACTATGCCTTCTGGATGTGACAAATGAATAAAAGGATTAAAGTCGCTATACTTATAACAAGGACACCAATTATATGCCAACATGCAGAGTACCTTTTCTGCTAGAAGATGTTGTTGGGACTGTTAGTGTGTCTCTCTGTAAATAGTAAGCCTACGTTAATAATTATGGATGGATTTTCGTTCAGATGCCTGATTTCGTTTTTAAATGGGCCTATCAACAGATTTCATGATTTGAGTGACAATCAGTATAATAACAGCCATCCAGATGTTTCGAAGCATTCTTTGTTATTTGAAAATAAGGTCACGTATAACATTATGATGTTTTGTTGTTCTTTCTGGGCAAGTTTAATTGGTTTTTACGGAAGCTTCTTGTTGTTCACCGCATTAAGAGATCATTCAAGTTGGATAAAATAATAATTAATGCAACAACAAACACTGAGGTATTATGTATGAGGAATCAAGATTTAAAACCGTTCGAACGGTTGATTTCAACATATTATTTAAAAACGTAAAACACTTAAAAAGAAGACGAAAATATTGTATTCCTAATTGACCTCTGCAACTTGTTTGTTTACGGAAATGTCGAAAAACATAATTACTAGGATTATTTATCGTTGATGGACGTGAAGCCGAAGATTGGAAGCTGGTGAAGTGGATTCATCAGCTGGTCAAAAGGCTGGCCAAAAAGAAGAAACAGTGTGGATTGCAGCATTCAAAAGCACACACGATGTTAATATGAAGATTGGCGAAACATCACACTAGACTCTACGGTCTTCGGAAAGGATGGTGTGTTTTATTCTACACACGTAGTTTTCATTGATTGATACACGTTTAAAACAACATACTAAAGGTGCTTTTTCAAAATTGGATTTAACCATGGACGTTTCAACTACTGGGATCGCTAAATTATGAAGACTGATAACCAAATTTGGAATGTTCGTGGAATGAGTGTAATATAACTATGTTTTCTTAAAGAATGTCAATTAAATGGACTATCATCATTAGACCATATCAATGCACTGGGTACTTGACCGCTTATATATAATCACCATTGGATAAATCATTTCCCTACAACAAATTCTTCAACTGTAGTGAAATTTACACGAAATCTCTCGGCCTTAATATATTTTTAGTAGCAGTAGTGCGTTGATCAGCATAACGATGGCCACCTCGATTGGCGGATATCTTTTGTTGAATTTTGTAGTAGGGTTGCCATGTTTTAAAGCACACTTTATTTGCATCGTTTGACTGATTTTTATGGAGCCTAATGCAGTCTTGGAACCTAATGCAGTCTATCTACATGAAAAGGAATATTGTGTGACTTTATCCGTTCAATATCCTTTAAAATGTCCGACTGACGACCACTTGTTACGTACTTTAGATTTCTGCAATTTTAAATGAATTTCGTCTGATATCCACATTAAATATAAAATTGTGGTTGGTTTACTGGATAAAATTGTCTGTAAACAGTTAACAATAAAAGAAATGTTCTCAAGTTGCAAACACTTCTGATTGGTTTTTACAGGTGCTGGTGGAATTTCTCCTTCTGTCCTAGAGTCAATCAAAGATGTGCGCACTTTGTTCACGGTGTTAAAGACGAAAAGATATTTAAACAGGGAAAACATGGTGTATCTACAAGTGATACTACAAGTCGCTGGGCGGATCGATCTTGTTGAGAAAGTAATCGATTTTTCCAGAGAAATGGGCAACACTCTCTATTTCTATCCTGCATCCGCTGAACCAGGTCTGTAATACGCTGTTTTGACATATTCGCATAATTATGGCCCTTTCGAAGAAGTGGAAAATATTGCTTTGTACCTGTCCGTCAATCGGATTGTCAATCGGTCGTCCTTTACACCTTTTGTTTCTGCGCGATATCTAGAATACGCTTTGACATACAACCATGCAAATTAGGATACTTTTAAATTCGAGGTAAAGAAATAGCCTTGTCGCATTTTAGGACATCGGATCAAAGGCTAACACTTTGCAATTGGGAAACAACACCATCTTAACATTGGAAACTGAGTAATTCTTTCCAGATTTCCTGATCTGTGTAGATACCACGTAAAAATTGTTTGTAACAATATGATTTGATTATGAAGTATGCATGATTTCCTCATATTTAAACATTAGTTTACACCATTGACCTATTCTGGAAACTAATTTAATATTCTAAATTGCAACGCAAAGGTGAGCAATATAAACTGAATCATTTCGGGCCCGATTGCTTTCGTTTACAAACGATGTACTACATGTTGTTAATATGTACAAAATTTGTAATCAGTTTATGATGATTGCATATAAATACGATATGTTATATAAATGTATGCAACATCTACAATTCTCAATTGCAATATGGTTATGGCATATGCATTTGTTCAAACGTGGGTACCCTTACAAGTGAAGCTAGGTGAAACTAAATTATGCTTCTATTTTTTTTTATCAAGGATACATCCGAAAAAATGTGTATTCTCTAACCTAGTATTTTCCATATGGCGTTATTTTGAGAAATTATTTGTTAAATGACTTGCAGATTTTGTATTTTGTTCTGGTTTTCTAAGGGAATATAACAACACCTGTAAGCTTTGTATTCTACCTGGTTACACATCATTTTCTATCATGAATTCATATGTAAGGCATTTATGTATAAACATATACCAAATAAGTCTTGTTGTATCAATATTTAGGTTAACAAGAGTGCATTTTATAAGTGAATGGTTATGACTAAAATTGGGGAAAAAGTTTGAGGCTTTTGAACTTAGAAGCTTTTCACTTCACTTTTTTCACCTTTTTTACTTCTTTATATTGGAATGTCTAAAAATCCTTAGTTATTCGGTAAATGTTTCTTAAACATGTATGTTAGATGCAGAATATAATGGCAATAATAAATATGCGAAGAATCTTAGAAACCCAATCAAAATGTCATGTTAGAGTGCTAAAACCTTAAATAGTTATTGAAAAGTATTATATTTAATTGCTATTTGATTTGAATTATGATCCTATTAGGTTAATTGGTATGTTTACTGAAATGTTTAATGACAAAGTTTGGGCCTAGTTTGAGGAGTGAGTGTTTTGAGTGTAAACTTGAGTTTTAATTGCAGTGTTTTTTAATTGGATGAATGGCCAACTTAGTCCTATTCAATCCTAACATCAAGTTGATCCGTCTCATGTGGATTCTTGACATGGAAGATTAGTTGACGGAATACTATGTTTAAATGCATCATACATAATTGTTTTGTACCATGTTTAAATTTCCATTGTTCAGTTTTTCGAGACCAATTTCGAAAAGCATGATTTAACTTCCATAATGGTTGAGTGTGTGTGCGTGTTTACGACAAAAAATCATCATGTTCATACCGCGTGTCGCCTGTAAGATACATGTCACTTGGTCAGGTAATATGATTAAAAAAGAAAACTAACAGCCAATACTCCCAAGAGAACATCAACTGGTTGAGACTGTAAATTCATTATTCATTGCATAATTGGGAGAGTTTAACTTGTTGATCATGCAAACAGCAATTATAAATTAACCTTTTGGGAAGTAATGTTTCGTGTACTGTCTGTTTCACGTGCTCAAAAGATAAGATCACGAATGTTTGAAATATGTAAATAAATGTATGGAACCTTACACCGGACTGGATATGTAAAGCGCAGGCATCTTATATAAATTTAATTAATTCAAGGTGTGCCAAGGGACTGTTGAGTAGCATTTTCAAACGTGTTTGTATACTAAGGATGCAATGTACTGTCTTGTCTTTTTTAAGAGTTTAAAACAAATACTTCGACAGGGATTTGCACTGGTAACCTCTTGATCAAATTGCTACGGCCATATTATCAAGTAATTCAGACATGTTTATATGCGAGTGTATCTTTTCAGTCATGTAAGTTATCGAAGTAGTGGCAGCATGATTAACGAAAGCAACAGCAATAAATATCAAATAAATCCATTTTTAGCTCACCTGATTGCTCAGGTGAGCTTTTAGAATCGGTCTTTGTCCGTCGTCCGTCCGTCCACATTTGGTTTGTAGACACTCTAGAGACCACATTTCTTGTCCGATCTTCATGAAACTTGGTCAGCAGATTAGTCCCAATGATACCTCCATCGAGTTCGAAACTGGGTCATGCTGGGTCAAACACTAGGTCACTAGGTCAAAAAATAAATAATAAACACTGTATAAGTCACATTTTATGCCCAATCTTCATGTTACTTTGTCAACATGTTTGTCTTAATGATATGTTGGTTGAGTTCAAAAGTGGTTCCGCTCAGTTGAAAAACATTGCCGCCAGTGGGAGAGGCAGTTTTCCTTATACGGCTATAGAGAAACCTTGTGAACACTCTAGAGGTCACAATGTTTGCCCAATCATAATGAATCTTGGTCAGAACATTGCTTTCATTCATATCTCGGACGAGTTCAAACATGGTCCAGATCGGTGAAAAATCATGGCCACCAGGGGGCGGGGCAGTTTTCTCTATATAGATATATAGATTTATTTCGGAGATAGCATACATACACACAATGCATTGAATCAACATGTACATAAAACAATATGAAGTGAAACACAATCATAATTGAAAGATTCATGCATATAATGCACTATGGCATGCACACTAACGCCAAGGATTACACAAAAAAGAGCAATATCCCTTATTTCCATGGTGGTCCTTTTTGTTGGTGGCACGACATAGAGAGGCACTAGTTATACATGAATTATAAATACTATGTTAATAATAAATAAATACATGAAATATAATACTGAGATTCAGATTAATGAACACAACATTAATATCACTTGTAGCTTTGAAGACATGTTCTATCACAGTATAATTGAGTATCTGCTTAAAGCAGAAAAATGTATCAATTATGATCATTATATCACATATTAAATGTGTATGGATTAAAATTTTAAAGGTTAATACAGCAAACACAAATTAAAAAGTCACATTAAGTATGCATGTATTATTAATCCAAACTGATAATACATTGGGTAAAGGAAAATGTAAAAATGAAACAGCAAAGCATATTAACTTAAGAAAGATTAAACTACTCTATTTAAAAGATGTTGTTTTATAGCAGATTTAAAACTAGACAATACTGTCATCTGGGTTATAAAAGATGGCAGTTTATTCCATAATGTGCACCCCAAGTAACTAAAGGACTTCTTCCCATTTCCTTTAACCGTTGGTACAGAGAAAGCACCTTTATTACTTAATCTGGTATTATGGGAATGGACACAATTCTGGGGAATCAACTGGTCTGACAAGAAATCAGAAGATAGACCATTTTTTATCTTAAAGACATGGGAGAGCAGTATTTGTTCGACACGTTTGTCAACTGGCACTATATGTATTTAGTGAAAACATGTGAATACTATGCAAGTCACATTTTTGGTCCTTTCTTCATGAAATTTGGTCAGAACATTTGTTAACATTGAGTTAAGTTCGAAAATGGTTCCGGTCCTTTGAAAAACATGGCTGCCATGGTGATGGGGCAGTTTTCCTTATATTTATTTAGTACAAAAGGCTTGTGAACAGTCAAGAAGTCACATTTCATTGCCCAATCATCATGAATCTTGGTCAAATCATTGGTTTTATTGATATCTCATACGAGTTCGAAAATGGTCCAGATCGGTGAAAAAACATGGCCGCCAGTGAGCCGGGCAGTTTTCTTTATATATATATACAGTTAAAAGATGTGAACACTCTAGAAGTCAAATTGTTTGCCCAATCATCATGAAACTAGATAAAAACATTGGTTTAAATTATATCTCAGACGAGTTCGAAAATGGTCCTGATCGGTCAAAAAACATGGCCGCCAGGGGGTTGGGGCAGTTTTCCTTATTTGACTATGGAGAAACCTTGTGAACACTCTAGAAGTCACATTGTTTGCCTCATCATCGTGAAACTTAGTCAAGACATTAGTTTTATTGATATCTCGGACAAGTTAGAAATGACTCAGATCGGTGAAAAAACATACTTTTTAGTGAGGTTTTAGGATCGTTCTTTGTCCGTCGTCCGTCCACATTAGGTTTGTGAACACTCTAGCATTCACATTTCTCAAGCATTCTTTATCAAAGTTGCTGAGAAGCTATATGGCCACAAGAATTAAGTCAAGTTCGATAATGAGCAAAACCGCATAATAAATGCCAGATTTTTTTTGCGCTTAGATTGTCAAAGTTTTAATTATATTATTTAAAATCCTTGTTTATCTTAAACCACAAAGCACGCAGCTTTGAAATTTGACATGTGACAAAGATTGTTCAAATCATGACACTGGGAAAGCTCATTTCACAGGTGAGCGATCTAGAGCCATTTGGCCCTTTTGTGATAATTATAAACGCTTGACCATTTTCTATTAGCCATTAGTTACTCATTATCGAGATGACATGAACAGTATATTTGTCAATCCGTTAATTAGTGGGGTTTTTGCACTTGTTCGTATACTCATACTTTCAGGAATATTTGACATAGATTTGCGTATGTGCAAATATTGCGTATGAAAGAATGAAAAAGATCATAACACATTGGTTAGAAGAATCTAGCCAAAGTCAATTTGTACGAAGATAAGATTTTCAAAAACGTTGGTGGCATATTAAGAAATTCATTTTAATTTATGTATCACTTTGGGTATATTTCAAGGATGCATGTGTAATAATCATATTCTTGTATTTTTTATAACAACGCTGCAAATGAAATTATAGTGTACATGCATTAATAAGCTGTAATCTTGTATTATGTACTTGAAATGTTATTCTGGTATAAATTACTCACATTTATTTACAAATATGTCAACATTACGTTTCAATAACTTGAAATGGTCAGTACATGTAAATGGTAGAATCGAGTATAAATGCATAATACATAAACGCAACTATTGTCATGTATTGGAATGAATAAAAGCAAACACTCGATGCTAAATACAATAGCATTATAATTATTTATATCAATTATTTACATGCGAAGCTTTTTTCTATTAAGAAATACACATGTTTCTCTGTAATGAACCCAAAAAAGGTCATCAAATAGATGTTTGGTTTTACACCATCGAAACACGTTGTTGTTTTTTTCATTAAAGTAACGTTTGTTTAAGGAGAGTTGTGGTTTACCTGTATGACTGTTTCAGAAAACGGATACAAATACGTCACATACCATGTCCAGGGAAAAGACTTCAGTAACTGCACACGCCAGTACATAGAAGACCTCAGAAACCTAACTTCCCGAGTACTATTTGTACCTATCCAGTATGTTGTAATTGCTGGGATTGAGCCCTCATCAAGTTTGCTGATCACATTCATGATTCCTGATGACTACATTGATCTTATGCAAAAACGGTTATCCGGCGGGGATACCTTCCCTGAGTTACACGTTCTGGGCATAGATATCATTCAAATTGGGGAGAAAGCCTTCCATTTGACTGGTATGTATTGTTTTCGTGTTCTGTTTGTAATGCTTACAATCGTTTAAAGCGCTTAAAGAATACTTATTGTAGTTTAGAATATATAGAAAAAAATCAGATTCTGTTCCATTAACATTTATAATCGATATCGCGTTCTAAAAGACTGTTGACTCTCATGGGAGTAAATTGGTCTTGTATCTTAAAGAACCCAGGGGAGGGGGCAATTCCTTAAAAAACACATTCCGACATAAACAGTTTATATACTTATATTATACATACATTACATTAATTGATGCACATGTATTCAAAACGAGCATGTGTATCATATAACATGTCAGAGAGCGTATTAATACTCACCTATCATATTTACACTTTATATAAGCACACTGTAGATAATAAGTACATAAACCATTATAAGGAAACCCCAACACTTGGTGAAATACTTATGTTGAATTTAGCAATATACATAATCTTGGTATGGAACATTTTGAATATTTTAATTTACTTCTTAAATTGGCCACTTCTACCATTTCGGGAAAACAAAACCAATACGTATTTGAAGTATCACAACGGGGAAGTAATTCAAATAATCAATTGAATCCGACTTTCTTCAAATCTATAAGCATAAATAACGCATGGAGAATGTCTCCAATATAAGTATTTGGTGGTTTTCAACTAAATCAAAATGTTATAGTGATATTTTGTATGATTTGATTTTCATATCTGCCATGTCCCTACGGTTAGCTTTATTTTTAAAACATATGGTAGCAGCAGACGTGCACATATTGAAACGTAAATACAATATGTTTGAAGCACATGCTTGCCTATAAAGTAAAACATCGAAACAAACATAATAAATTAGATTTTCATTTCTACATAATCATACACACTACCATAGAGACCTAACTAACGGCCAAAATACAGAAATGCATTTTTTCAGTAACCGAAAGTCTTATAATGATTTTACTCTAAAATATTTTTATCCGGAATATCAACCACATTAGACCGTTCCTATGGGGGTACCAAAGCTTTAATCAGTATTATGTATAATATAATATTGCATGTTTTTTCATGTGTTGTATAGGCAAGCGTTCGCTATAGTAAAAAAGAAACTGATTTCAGAATTAATTTCTCTGATGGTGTTTCTAGGGATTAAATATTCCTTCATTATAGAAAGACAATTTTATTTGTAGGTCTAACTGACACAATACTGGTTGCAACAGAACAACAAGAAAAGTTATCCAGTGTATACAAACAACTGCGAACCGCACTTGACAATCTTGAAAGATCTGATCTAGAAGTCGTCAGAATGTCAAACGAAATAAACCGCATCCGAAATGAGCCAAATCAAAATATGCTCGCAGCCAAAGCTATTGTACGAACATTTGAAGACATGTTAAAGAAGCAAGAAAAAGAAAATTCATGGCAAATTGATATGCCAGAATTACAAAATCGAGTTCATGAATTTGAGGAGTCGCTTAAAACAGTAACTGAAGCAAACAACAGCAAGCAATTGGTGGAAAACATTGTCAATCAGCATTCAGAGCTGATCACATCTTGGATGGGCGTATGTTTCACTCAAAGAGAACAAAGTATGCAATCCACACTACGATGTCATGTCTTAACAATTCTTGCCAAGGATGTGCAGTTAAACAAATACAAGTTTCTTGCATCAATAGAATTGGAAAAGTTAGAAAAAGACCTGCTCGCTATGATTCAATCACTTGTCCCAAAATTAAAGGAAGGAGGTATGTTTTATATGCGATTTTTCTCATAATACTATTCTATTATATATTATATATATAATCAAATATATGATAAAATATATCAGTGTTAATATGTCTTTATATTTGAAACAATAAACGTAACACACTTCCTTGTTTAATGCATGTTTTTACTGTGTTTTTCAATGTTGTAATCTCTGGCTGTAATATTAAAAATGTGTCTGTGTTATAAAATATACTTTATTGATCCATTTCTATTGAAATATCTTTGTGTAGTTTTTGTAGAACAAGTTGTTGAAATAGACGAGACGGTACTAGCGGTTCTTCGAAAGATCAGTCTAGGTTTAAGGCACAGGGAAAAACTAAAGCTTTTGAAAAAGTACATGTGGGGAGATAATGACCCAATTAAAGCAGACATGGATCGTGATCAGTCGTATTTTTTGGCTGGTATTATATACAAGGAGGTAACAACTAACAACAAACTAATCCCATTTGGTAAGTATGCATCTAAAATTACCATATATTTCTAATTTAATAGAATTACTAGTATTTACATAGTTTGTTAGTAGCCGTATAAAAAGGCTTATCGTTTTTTGCAATGAAAATACATACTGAAGAGCTGACATGTAAGATAGGTTTTCGGTTATGCATGCATGCATGCATGTATGTATGTATGTATGTATGTATGTACGTATGTATGTATGTATGTATTTATGTGTGTATGTATGTCACAACTTTATTGTCGATTCTGCAATGTCAAACATCGACCTGTTTAATCCTTTGCAGATCAGTTTATATCTGACATTCTACTCGAAGTCGGTAGAGACGATCTGAGGAAGACGTACTTCAGGTTGATAAAAACGAGCCTCCCCGTTCGTCCGCAAACACCGACGAACTCACCACCCGTGACGGGCACCGACAATCCTCAAATGTGGGCCGTCGTTACGAAAATGGCCGGAGAAGTGAGCGAAATACATCAGCGTATGACGTCCGTTGTTGGCAACTTTAATCCCGAGATGGAGACACCGCTGTTTGGTTCGAAATACTTCCAAACAAGGGATTCTTCTACGGATCGAGCGCCGTTTGGTTCGAAATATTTCCAGGCAAATGATCCTTCTACGGATCGCGGACGGACCCAACGGCAACCGCAGTCTTTTGAGACGGATTCGAAGCAAGTATAAAAGACATTATATGTACACATTTATGGAGTTAACCTAATCAAATGACTTCAAGTTGTATTCATACTTTTAATCTGATTGTGTTCTTACAATTAAAAATGATTGTAAATACTGATCTTTTGCTAAGTTTGTAACTTTGCCAGCGACGAAACCGATATTTTCACCATGCATATATTGCAATTATTGCAGAACTATATACAGAATTTGATATATTTTTTGGTAATATTTTATACCATTTTCAACGTATGAACATTCACTTTATCGTTTTCTTTACTTTTTGCATATACATGTATATTTGTTTCATATTAATTTAGTTTTATTGAGTATAGTGGCCCCCACCCCTTAGACAAGTAATGCACGATTTTTCAGTGGTAAAAATAAGTATTATTTATTAGAGTAACGCTTACTTTGATGATGAAATAAAAGTGTCAAGTCATTGACTATTTTTAAATTTTTGGAGGTTTAATTAGACTAAAAAATATTTTTAACAATTATTTGACACATTTGTTATTGTTTTCAAAGGCGACCTTTAATGAATATACCAACAATTTGTTATTATTTGTCTCCTAATTTAAGTGTTTTATCCATGAAGTGAATAAGCTTTCTATTCATTATGAATCTGCATTTTAGTGCGTTTCAGCCCACCTTAGCACAACGTGTTCAGGGTGAGCAGTTGTGATGGCCTTTCGTCAGTCGTTCGTTGTGCGTAGTCTTTGCGTCGTATGTAGAGCGTAAACAATTGCATTCTTTAAACTATAAAGGCCACATTTATTGTCAAATATTGTGAATAGTAAATTATGTTATCATTATACAGCTGTAGTTTCCAACATATTTATCGTCAATTTCATAACATTATACGGCGTAAATATGATTCGATAACTTGAAACAGTGACATTTGTGAACGTCCATTAATTAAATCAATGCGAACTTTATTATTCTGTTTAATGTCAAAACGTTTTGAATGGTTCTTCATTCATATCGTTTCTATATCGCATTTTCATTGAACTTTGAAATATAAATATCAAATATTTATGATGAGTTTAGAGCCATCTTTCGTGCCATAATTTGATGTACTGTGAAACCATTTATTTTCGTCAGCATGAAAATTCGTCATTTTTAAAAAATGACTATTTTTCGTCAGCACTTAAATTCGTCAATTCCTGATTTTCAAAAAAATAAATTTATACAAATTTCGTCATTCAATATCCGATTTGTTTGTAATACATGTCCGCGATAAATCAATAATTTAAATTCATATACAAAGATTCGTTACATCGCGTTTCGTGGCATTCTCGAATAGCGATCAATATATAACGTGTCACTCATGTAGATATATATGCATAAGCATAGCTTGGCGATCTCAAACACGTAATTTATCACCCTTTACTTGTTGCATCAAGTGTTACATCCATATGTTAAATATTTTCAAAAAAGACATTAGTCCATTATGACCATGTAAGTATTTTCAAAAGCGTGTAATTATGTTTATGAAATTCGAAGCGCAGTTTAATTTTCATAAATTCTGCCTACACATGAACAGCTGTCATTTATTTCATGTACAACGTCGCGTCATCCTCGTGGAAATCGTAGAATTTAATATTTTCTGAATAACAAATTCGTAGCGCAGAAAACGTTGAAATCTTTACTTTTAGTTAAATAATTTGTAGTGCATTATTACAAAATATGTCGAACCTTTTTCTCTAAATTAAAACAAAGTGTTTATGCTGAATCAAAAGTGCTACAATTGTTGAGATAAAAAATAGCTAATAGTTAATGTAGTTAAACGCAAACAACCAAACACAAATTATATATTTTTTTATTTCTTTGTAATAAAAGCGCAGAATCTATTTCAGTCAGGTGTTAATCACACATCGTTATCTTTTTAATTTCATTTATTGTCTTAGATCCGGATCCGACGCGTGTTGGTTGTATAATCTGCAACACCCCTGAAAAACACAAAATACACAATGGGTAATAAAGTTGTTAGCATTAAGCGCTAATCATTACTAGTCTACCGAAACAAAATCAACGCATTCGATACAACTTAACTGCATTCGCGTTTTACAGGAAATGTCACGTGTCAGTTAAGTACACTGTATATTGAACACCCCTTTGTGTCAAAACCGGATTGCGAAACAGACGCAGTAAGTATGCGTGGATTACGTTGGATTTTAATGTCTCGTGTCAACGGTATTTTAGTCTTAATTTTGTTTAAACATTGGGAATAATTACTCATACGGAACTTAAATTCGTCAATCTGTCTACTGACGAAATAGACGAAAATTAATGTTTGACGAATAATAATGGTTTCACAGTATGTATATAGTTTGCCTTGTTGAAATAGTATTATGAACAGGAAATGAGATTGTTAATTTTGTTATTTCATTAAAAAAAAATACATGTGGAATGTAAAAAAAAAAAGATTTTCATCATCAACCAGTTGGTCAAACTAATAAAAGTAAACTTTCTTTTCGTACCTCCCTGTATATTTCTATACATGCTAAACGTTTTAGAGCTTGTTATCACATCGTTCTAATTTTGTAAACCAAGGAGAATAAAATGTTTTATCTGTTAGAAAATTGTCCCTGGTTACCACAATATGCGATTCAACTCTATAAGTATATAATATGTTTCCTAAATAATAGGAGGAACTTAGCATTTTCTAATATACGAAATTCGCATTGCATAGTTGCGATTATTGTTTATGCTAACCATGTATTATAAATGGTTGTTTTATTGTGTAAATAGATAGTTCATTTCGACCAAGACAATTTATAATAATGACCAAGTGTATGTGTTCTTGTTTGTGTGCCTGAATGATTTATGTATGTGATTTGTGTTTTTTAATTATTCAAACCCATGAATGAAATCAATCAAACAGCAATACAATAATTGTCTGTATATCTGTCGTCCCATATAATTAATTAAATTGTATATGACTGGCATTGAATCGTTTTTAACATTTTAGTTTTTACTCTCGTCCAATAAGAATATCCTGACAGCTCACCCACGCCAAATGTGCTCATGTTGAGCTTTTTTGATCGCTTTTGTCCGTCATTCGGCGTCGTCAACATATTTTGTGAACCCTCTAGAGGCCACGTTTTTTTCAAATCGACTCTGAAACACTATAGAAGTCACATAGTTTCGCCCTTTTATCATAAAACTTGCTCAGTATATATTAAGTTAAAGCGAAACCGTTTGAAGACTCTAAAATCTCATTCGAGTCCAATCTTTATTACATTCGCCCAGAACATTTTCAAATAAGGAAGGGGGAGATGTGCAGTTTTCTTATATTTCTTAACTGAAAATGTCTGTTCATCTCAGTTCAGTTCCTTGTTGCCCAAAGTGAGCGTCTTAGAGTATATTACCCTCATGTTTTTCACATCTATCGATGGTCATGGACTACTCACAATTGTATTTGTTTGATTTTGTATTATTATACACATTATATTTGTTCGTTCGTCTTTATATTAACAATTATTGTATATATATATGCAAAATATGTGTTACAATCGTGCCATGTTTATAAAGTATTTCATGATTTTTTTAAGTATGCATATGTGTTAGTCTTTGTTCACACTATGATGTAAATGTACATCAACCCGCGCTTGTAGACGATACTCTAACATATATGTATTTGACTATGTTTTTGTCTGACATATATTTCCATTATGTTTTTTTTCACTCATAATTGTTTTAAGAACTCATGTGCCTTGAGCAGCATTTGACTTAAGTATTTGAAATTATAGTTGTTAATATTATTTGTTACGATGATACATTTTTTCGCCATTACTGGCCAAAGTCGCCCTTGCGGAAATATTATTAAGATATATATTCCACATTTAGTTCTATGTATAAAACTGTCTTTAGTTTGTATAAAGATGTCCTTTACATTGTGAATGTCGTATGTAATGCTTATTTTAAAACATACTAAATTAATCTCGTCAATTCTGAAATTGTAAAACAGCAACTTTATCTAATAACCGTCAAGTCAACAATTTAGCCCGATTTACATGTATACATGTTCTACATATTTGTTGTATTGTATGTGAGCCAGTTATTGTAAAATGCAAATATTTCATTCAAGATATATCATTTTAAAATGTATTTGTTTCTATTTAAAGAGTAGACTTTCTAGCTGATCGTAGAAGACACATCAATCGTTTAATTGTTACGTTCCGGTAGGCTTATTAGCAAACGTAGCAAATGAATATGCCAGATTATCACTAACGGCTATGATTTTTGGCACACCATATTAAATACATGTACTTAAATGTTTACGACTTTTGGAGATATATTTGATTGGTATTGCATTTTTAGAAATGTAAAAAGTGGATTTGAGTGTAATTTTATTATTTTGTATTAATAGCCATGACCATTTTTGTGTTACAGATCTCTCTTCGAATCAAATTTTGAATTGTGTCAATATGACAAAGTGCAATGGCAATGAAGACTCAGTATACTTACTTTCTGCTTCTTTGTTCGCCAATAGTAATATGGTACAGCAATTACAATTCAAATAATAGAAACAGCTTTTGTTCACGAAAGTGCCTATGTTTATAAGACATAGTTTGCTTATATAAAATAGTTTATGGTATTTGGTATTTTGAAAATGTATTTATATTATCTTTATTCAAATCGTAATTTTAAAATGTTCGACTGTTAGCTTTTATGTCCAACGGTTTAAAAAAAAAATATGAAATCATCGGGTGCATTCATTAGGTTACTGGAGAATCGAATATAAATTACTGTTTCAGTGTCGCAGTTAAACAAGTTCACGTGCTTTAAGTTTCAAACACGTTCATTTATGTAGTTATTGAGTTAGTTCTTAAATAGAATTAGCCAAATAACATGTTATTTAGTTTTATAGATATATATATGCAACAGAGTAATGTCATGTTGCTTATTAAAATCCAAAATTACGGCGTATCTCTGGTAATGCATCTCGATGATCTGAAAATTAAACTCTATGATGCTATATCTCTAAAGCTTTTTTACTAAAAGACGAGATGTAGTTGATACTTGTTTTTTTTTCATTTCATCGGGCCTCGGAAAGTTACAGTTATGATGCTCTGGTAGAATTCGACCAATGAGTAACTAAACTGGAATTAAACTGGAACCCTTTTCTATTCTGGCTTGTTGCAGTCTGATTTATATTGTGATTCACCAAGCTTAAATTTTTAAATGACACGTGAAGGTTCAAATGAATAAATCTTGGCAAAGTTTTAAAGACCGTATGCTTTACTTTGAATTGACCGTTCTAAGGCGTTGACCCCAGTTATTCAGATTGGTGTTTGTTTTTGTCCTGTGTTTTTTTTTCAAATGTCTAAATGTATGGCAGTTTGTAATTTGCCTCAAATAAAGGACCTTAAATTCATGTTAAAAAAGATCTCCTGCTGATGTAACTGGAGGTTTGCTTTGATTATATCATGACAGACAAGCATGTGATACAGCTAAAGAAAATGTCCTCAATGTGATATTCTTGTCAAATAAAATGTTTTCTTCTGACACTCTTTGCTTTGTTTCATAATCATTCGATGTGAATAACTTTTGTTTTCAGTATCTTATTATATAACCCAAAAGTGATGGGGTTAGGTGACAATCGATGCAATCTGATTAAATATGCATATGTTTGCATTAAACTTAAATGGAAACAGATAACCAAGTGTACATGTTGTAAGTAAAACCGAATTCGATAACATAATACATTTACAACCATGAAACAAATAACGAATTTTGTAATTATGACATTAAAGATAAATTACATGTAAACCTTAGTCGTAATACATTGCCTCTGAAGCAAAGACTATTCAATAAGTATCCTCCACAATATATTTAGAATATAATTATGTTCTTGGGTAAAAGACGCATTCTGATTGGATAATCTGCTCCTTTGACCTAATTTATATCCCGAAAAATAAGGAACGTACGAAAATTAACTGGTTGATATTCTTTAACGTACACCTTGTATTTACTAGTTGGAACATGATGTTTTTTTTTTTGCAAACATTGTTCAATAGCGTAATGATGTAATTTATTGGCGCGAGGTCATGTTATGACGTTCGACGAACATGAAACCGTTATTAAAAACGGATTCATACACCGACGGCCGCAAGCCTTAAAGCTTTTAGAATTTTGAAATAACCGCGCATTTATGTTCTAGCTTTAATCGCAATAATTGAATAGTATTTGCTTCATCCGTCGGTGTTTGAACTGCGTCAAAAATACGTCGGCCTTATTTCGAATAGTTATCTTAACAATTCAAACACTAATAAAATGCAGTAAGTCATGGCATAAATAACAAGAGATATTAATCAGTATCATGAATTATCCGTACAGGATACAACAAACAACAATCTGAACTTTCAAAACAAATGAAATCATGTATGCAACTTATAAAATACACATCAAAATTAATGTTCAAACAACAGTTAAATAATTACACCGAAGACTGAAATAGTTGTGTTTTAACCAAATGAAATTTATATGTAATAATATGAGAAATCTATAAATCCCGAGGACGTTTTTGAGGCACACAAAACACGTAATGTTTAAAGCAACCTGGTAAAAAAAAAGGAAAATCATGCAGCCTTGTTAATTTAAATTGGTGTGTCAACAATAATATTGAATAATATTGTTGACGTTTTGAACATATATAAGCTGACACATATTATGTGGCCTGCAAATATTGAATAAGCCTTAATTATCAGAAAAGACTGTTGGAACGTATCAATTAAGGCATGCATTACGTTTTATGCAGGCGTGTGTTACAAAACGTTGCCTTACTAATGCTCGATTGGTCGTTGTCGGCTCGAGTACTACTAACATGTACCCCGTGTACTCTTAAGTATACTTACATGTACCCCGGGTACGGTAAATATACTTTATCGTACCCGGTCCATTATAGACTGTACCCGAGTTATATTCCCGCCCAAAATCCGATGTCGTAAAACGCGCTACCGATTATCTTAAACAAACTTCTCTTTAAAAAAAATGCATCAACATGCTTTTTGAGTATGAGTTTTGATAATATAGAGGCCATTTTACAGAAAAAATATACATAAATGTGAATATAATAAATTAAAAAAAATAGCCGACAACGACCGATTTGGCGTTAAATTACCCGGGTACGTTAAAGTATATTTACCGTACCCGGGGTACATGTAATTATACTTAAGAGTACCGGGTTACATGTTTGTAGTACCCGAGCCGACAATGACCAATCGAGCCTTACTAATCCTGTTGACAGGCTATTGCTACTTTAGAACAAGTTTCGCATTGAGCACAGTTTTAACGATTCGTCTGAGGTGACTGAGCTGGTGTGACGTCATATCCTTCCACATGCTGAACAGGCGTCCCTCCGCCGCCATATCCTGCAGGACGTCGCTGGCCTTGATCAGCCGCAGGGTGGAGTTATAGACGCTGTGAGCTGTGAGGTTCTTGGACCCATCGTCGTTGATAATAATGACCACGCAATAGGCTGAAATTTTCACAATAAGTATTCTTGTTAGTAAAAGTATAATTTGCTATATCTGAACATGTCCCTTAATAATGAATAAAACAATAACGGTCGCTAGTTTTGAAGTATTACAACCAATTGTTATTCAGAGCTCAGAAAAAGATGAGTTTTCGCTTAGAATAGTGAACAAATACAAAATAATTCCCAAATGTATGGTCATCCAAAAACAAGTGACTTAATATCCGTTGTCCATATGCCAACATTATTGTGACAGATGTTCACCACGGTAAACTGTTACTTAGGAATAGTTTAATCAGGTCTATTCTAGGAGCAAACGTCATCATGGGTATTCAGATTTCCACTGACATTGTTTATGACTATACAAAAGGGATTCTAAAATAGCGACAGTTCTCAAACTGAGGCAAATAAACAACTAAGGTCGCCGTGGCGTAGTGGATATGTTGTCCGCCTAGCGACTGGATGGTAACGGGTTCGATCCCCAATATGGGAGCGTTCTTTAGATCTCCGCAATACACATCAAGTACTGGTTTTAGTCCCAGGAAACGGACTCAAGAGCGTTTTAAATACTTCTTAGGCTTTCGATGCAATCGAGTTAAAATAAGTTTAAACTTAATAAAAAAAAACACTAGCTAACCTCCGATGGTGTTGGAACAATTAACGCATTCTACCAACAGATCCTTGTCTGAACAGCTGAGAAACAACCCACGTGACTCTGCGTCAACTATGATGACGTATAGCCGAACATGCGGCATATCTCGGATATCATCGACGGACAACACGCCATAAAATGGACGAAGAGAGACTCGGATACCCTCCAGATGACGGAGCATGGCGTTTGTCAGCTTGTTAAAAACATAACAAGAAATTAGTTTACAAACCAAACAAATGTATCAGTTAAATTATTAAATTAGTATTTATTATAATAGTGAAGAGGATTGTTTTATTTCTGTTTTTTATTACCAAGATCATATTATTACGTAAACAAAGTTTCAATCCATAGTTATTAATATCAGAGATTAAACAGAATTCTAAACATATACCATAGTTTATATATGCTAGTGTTCCATTATAATTAAACCAAACTATGTTTAAGATTATTACCTTGGCAATGATGCCGTTTGCATGTCCAGGTTGAAAGCAAACCATACAGACTTCATTAAGCAACGAGGAGGAATGTTTTGGAGTTCCTGGATTTGATGAGCTCTGAAATTGTTTGTTTCGTCACATACAAACTAGGTACGAAGAATATCGCTCGACGCACATTAGGAAATATGAATCAAGTTGTTAATATAAACAAATGTGCCCCATGGGCGTAATCAGTTTTGAACACAATGGCATAGTATAAAAACACTTTGTTCAGGTCCACTATACAATGTTATATGCCAAATAGTACACTGTAGTAGCAGAGAAAAACATGTTTACAATTAATTTGATATGGAAGTATATATAAATCATTAAACCCCCATGGTTCGATTAGTTTCTACTATATGGGTACTAATTCAACATATTGTATGTTAGGACACAACGTGATGTTATATTCCAAATATTATGGGCATAGAGTTTACAGAGGAAAAGGATGGAATATTCGTTACACAGATATATAAAACGTGAGACTCCAAGGGCGTGGTCGGTTTTTAAAAAAGAAAAATAAATTGGAGGCCTACTTTATGACGTTGATAACCAAATATAAAACAGTGTTTGCTTTCATAAACGTTATTTTGCTACAAATTTCGCATACACGGTTTCAAATCATAATGACAATGGGTATAAGTTTGAATACATAACGTTTAAACGTGATAATCTCTTCCGGACAGGTTTTGGTCTACGAAAAGACAGAGGGAAATACAGAAAGAGAGACAAACCGACAGACAGATAGACCAACCGCCAGACAGACAGACGGACAGACATCTTAACAGACAGACATACATACAGACAGTATACTCCCCTTTATTTTGCTACCTTGGGTATAATAACGTACAGTGTGCTATTTTTTCTGATAGTTCAAATACAAGTCAAAACAATCTTCTATTTCCCTTGTTTGAGATAGATATGAAATGTACCCAACGCAAGTAAGAACGCAGCAATTATTTTCAAGCAATAATGGATCAAACAATGAAACCTCTGCATTCTGCAGATACGATAAACTGTGCATCAGACCAGGGCATTTTCATAATGTAATACTAAAGAAAATCACCATGTACCACAGAAAAGAAAAAAATAAATAAAAATACCACCTTTCTGACCAAAGCCCCGGACGATTCTATCCTCTTGGGTACAGGCGATCTGTAAGATGCCTCAATTTTCTCCACATACGTCTGTATTGGTTTACGATTATACCAGAGTAGGCTACACACAATGCAAAAACACAGTATAATTACCAGGGCCTCTGAAAAATGGAAAAATAAATGTTCAAGTTCGTCAAAGGTCCGATGAACAATTATATAAACACAAAGCAAACACACAGGACTGAGGTTAAACAAAAACGCTATTGAGGGAATGTTATTTTAAGTAAAGTTAAATAACAAGTTGATCGTTCTATTATACTTGAATAAGTAATTAACAAGTTCCAAGATTGTTATAGGTGTGCTCTTGGTCTGTTATTTAGTTTTCAATCAATTGTGTTTACATAGTGTTATATTAAATAACGCTATTTGTTTCTTGCTGTTATAATTTAATTTGTAAAGTTTGTTTGACATACTTTTTCCAGAATAAAAAATGGAATGAAATACCATTGCAATTTGCTTTTCTCTCTAGCTGATCAAATCTCACTTGAAGTTCTGAATACAAATTGTTTATGTTGGTAAGTCGTTCTAAGACGCTTGTTATCTTCTTTTCCAACGATTCGTAAGTATTTGTCTGATCATTCATTTCTCTTGCTATGGTTTCCCTAGCAAACGTCTGCTCCTTGAACGCGATTTCCAGAATATGTAATCGTGCGATGACGTCATCGATCAGATGACGAGTAGTTGAGCACGTTTCCTCGTGTTGATCGGCATGCGGAATACTGCTAGGAGGTGTCTCAACGGGTATTGTAGAACTCTTGATCGATAGAATGCATGAGCAAGACAAGTACAGAGTTGCTATTACACCGAAAACTGCAAAGAATAACCTGCAAACAACGTTGATCGATAAGGTCCAAATAAATATGTGATATACATGTATACACTTAAGGGCACTTCTAACGCAACACGTACGTGTTTCGCAATTGATATATCTTTATTATTTATGAACGAATTTAGTAAACATATGGAATATGAACAAATAAATAATATTTTCATATTACTTCGTTCGTCTTGAATATATCCATGATTTGCGTAATTGTTACTTAACGAGAAATATCACTTTAAAATAAAGTCACACAATGACGTTATTTGTTATGTCATATTTGTGAAGTACACGTCACCAGCATGTGTTTAATTATAAAATTTCTATTTGTACGTTCAGCACGAAAAAAACATTCTAGCACGTGGTCCAGAAGTGATTTACGAAAGATTTCAATTAAACTGTTTAGAAAATGGCAAGTCCATATCTTGAGTCGTTTTTGATATATTAGAACTATACCAATGTTGAGTTTGAACTGCCTTAAGGTGTCGTTGTGGACAGTATTTTATTACGCAACTCAGCGATTGAAACTGATTTCTCGAATTGAGTAATGGACCGATAAGTTTCAAAACAAAAACATGATTTCTCGTAATTATTTCGTTGAACGTGTGATTTCTTTATGCAAAATGGTATTTTCTTTATGAATAAATTTTATGCAGACATGAACAAAGTGAAACTCTAGTTGCATCAGCAGGATATTATTTAAATCATCACGTAACGCATCGCATCATATAACAATTTATTCAGCATCTAATAAAACTAATAATAATAATTTAAAACGGTATTTGCAAGAAATCGATAATTCATTCACCTTTAATAATTCATAAGCACAGAAAAACAAGTTCGCCTAGTAACGTTGCATTCATTTTATGTCAACTGTACGTAAACGTCTTCAAAGATTCAATTTCATATTTACCCTACTATCTTTATCGCCATTGGTAGATCGTCTATATGCCCATATTTGGTTACGCCGTTGTTAACGAAACCCCTGGAAGACCCTGCAGTGGTGGGACTCAGATCCTGGATCATTCTGCACAACCAGCTCTTCTTTAGTGAGATCTTCATAGCCACTAAAAAGTAAACTTTTATTAAATAGAATATCTGATGGCTTCAAAGCCACCTGAAATGGGTTAATATGATTTTAACATGTATGAAAGCTTGATGGCTCTATGAAACAATTGTGTGACTTGAAAACGTATCATATTATAATAGTCGCCTTAAACGAAGTCTATGAATTGATAACAATTTAAGCCCCATTTACAGTCAAAATCAACCAATATTTCGTAACATACTTTTAAAATAAAGTAAACCCATAAACAATTAGTGTTCCTTATAACAATAGCCAACCTTTCAACGCTAGTTGTGGTCTGGTAACGTAGATTGAACACGACACAAAATACTCTTTTTATTGTTTGTTGTACAATATATTCAATACATGTGCATGTACCATGTTAGTATTCGTATGTTGTAGTTATATATATTGTTGCGGGAAATTTAAATGGAATATATTTTCACACAAAAAATAAAAACGAGCATTTTGTATCTAGTCAAAACTATGTTACCAGACCATATCTGTAGTTGATATTTTTGCTATTGCTATAAGGAACACTGATTTTGTATTGGTTATCTTTATGTAACGACATATTCTACAAATATTCGTTGATTTTAAGTTCTTATCGGACTTTTAAGAGCTCCATTGATCCTTGTAACGAGTGTACGTAATTTATTTCATTAAACGAATAAATATATCATACAAAACAATGATACTTCAACTACACAAGACGGACCTTAACCCAGTTATGCCTAGCGTCTACAAAAAGGCCTAGACAAACAGCGTAGACCCAGATGAGACGCCGCATGATGCGGCGTCTCATCAGGGTCTGAGCTGTTGGCTTAAAGAATTTTCTGTAAGAAATATTCTAAATATAGAAATAAATATACTAGACATCTCTAATTTTTAAAATAAATTGATCCAATTTAGAAGTATCGGAGAGTCCACTAGGCATAAATGGGTTAATTAATATAACACGTGGTCCTCAATTATTGGCAAGTGAACAATTGTTCGATTAATTACGTACACAGCTTAATCACGAAAGGTCTTGTTTTTGGCACCGTACATAATGTTGTAAAAGAGTAAAACTTGATTTCTATAAAGCTGAATCATTTTTTTAAAATTCACTTAAGATTATTTATAAATAGACGTTTGTGTTAATGGGCATACGTGAGATAATTTATTATCATCATCTACGCAGCACAGGGATATTTACACTGCATTTTTTATTTATGTTAAGTACAAATTTCAATAATTGCGTCGCATCTTCTAGCGATTGAAAGTTGTGTTGTTTTAATCTGTATCTTTCAAGTATCTTTAATGACTTCTGACTCAATACGTATTTAAATGAGCACACTATACATTTCTGATAAATGTTATATCTACATAAGTCAAGAGAAAAAGTGTACTATGCATACAACATACATAACTTGATTACAGTTTACATACCTATTAAATTTCAATGCAACACAGTATCCGTTTAAACACCAACACTTCAGATCAATTCGTAAATTTATTGGAACACTACAAGACAATACGCTAGTTTTCATGTTTAAGTAGAACTAAAGATTGAATCCAATCCAATAGCAACTGCCTCTGGAGCCAATTATTGTTGGCTTGCATGCGGACAGGCAATATGGAACAATTAGTTATTGATTGGAATTTTCAACGACTCTCCTAAGGCCTCTTTGAAACCTGATCAATCGATAAATTGCGTGACTCAAGAGCTGGACAATGCACAATTGTGCTAATGATACATTGCGTCCTAGGAAGAGATACAATTCGTTGTGTGTACGAGTTGTCGTTATTTTCTTAAATACAAGTTCTTTAAATAATTTTTATTAAATCCGTGCGTGTATTTATTTAAACGAAGGTCGGTGTTTGCCTTGAGTGTGCATTGAACATATTTAATAGCTTCATTGACGTCTGTAGCGAGCGTTTGTGATTTATATCGTTAAACGAATACATATACAATACACAACAGAGATAATTGCAAGTGTTCCTTCTTATTTAGGCAAGTAAACAATTGTTAAATGCATTACTTCTACAGCAATTACTGGAACCGTACACGATGTTGTAAAAGAGTACTACATGATCTCTATATAACTAATTCAGTTTTGAAACGATTATTAAGACATTTTTAAGTCAATAAATATAACTGAATTAATTAATTATCAGCAAATACTCAGAGATATGTACACTTCACTTTTGATTATGTTCATTAAATATTTCAATATTTGCGTCGCATATTCTAGCGATTGAACGTTTTGGTGTTATATCTTTATGTTTTAATTATTTACATGACTTCTGACTCAATACGTGTTAACATCAGCACATTATGCATTTACTTCTAAACGTTACATTTAAATAATTCAAACGCAAATGTGTCCTATGTACACAACATACAAAACTGTTTTTAAGTTCACATACCTATTTATTTTCAAATTAACATATTATCCGTATAAACAATCAACACTTCATACCAGCTCGTCAACTCATTCGAACACTACAAGACATTACGCTAGTTCCTATGTTTAAGTAGAACGTAAAGAATAAAATCCAATCCAATAGCAACTGCCTTTGGGTCCAATCATGGCAGGCTTTCAGGCATGCAGGCTATGTGGAACAAGTAGTTATTGATTGGAATATTCATCAAATCTCGGAGGGGCTCTTTGAAACGGGATCAATCGATAAATTGCGCGACTCAAGAGCTGGTAAACACGCAGTTATGCTAATTTGAGATCGCGTTCCATAAAGGGATACAATTCGTTTGAGCAAGATTTGTGCACGAGTTGTAGTTAATTTCTTGTAAAATACAAGTAGTTCAAATACTGTTTATAAAGTCCGAGCGTGCATTTACAAGCACTAAGGTCGGTGATTGCCTTTAGTATACAATCTTACATGTTATTTGCGAAAATGGTTTGAAATTGCATGTCATCAAATCATCGCTCTGCAATGTACTTTAAAGCGACTGTAAACCACGAATGACGAAAAAAGAAAAGTTATAAAATACCGTATTTTTTACAATTATTAGTTTATATTGATTTAAATATCACTTTTCTTTGTTCGTCATTCGTGGTTTACAGTCCCTTTAAATGAAGGTAAAAGTATCAAAAGATTCTGCAAGACATTTTAAAGTGGATTTTTAAAAGCAAATACATCTTTTATTGAATCAAAATACAGACGCAATTTATTTTATAATTGTGCTAGTTATTGTAAATAGTTTATTATAATCATTAGAATCATTAGTATTTTAGTTTCAGTAGAAAAAGTAGTCGTAGTAGTAGTAGTAAACGTTAAAGACAAATGTATTTTATATATATACTTGCCAGTGTTGCTATATTGAAGACAAGTGTATTTATACATACGTGTCTAACTAAATTAACTAAATGAGCGTTAATACTAGAATTATATGTGTGCAAAATATAATATATGAAATAATAAATGTAATAATTATATAATACGCTGTAAATGACTATGCACATTTTATTTTCAGTAAATACAACAACAGTCAAATAGTATATTACATAAGATACACCATTCGTAAGTGCACGACGCATACAGCGCATAATCATGAATATCAAATACATTACCATTGAAAAGGCAAATACAAAAAGTGTAGCTGTAGAAATACTAAATAGTTCTACTTTTTACTTGTATTGTTCTACAAATACACATATGTTATGCTGACTTCGAAGTTGACAATATTTACTACGGCAACGGAATTATTATATTTACACGTACTTATAGCATTGACATTATCGTATATATATATACCAAATATTGTGGAAGTGTTCGTTTTTCGAAAAAGTGAACTGAACATATTATTATTATAAGGTATTTGCTTTTTATTTGTTTGATTACCTAGCAACGTTTTATTGTTGCTGTTGTTTTTGCAACCGGTTCTTCCATCAATGATTTTTACATAATAGCTAAAGACGTGTATCAACGCGGTTTTGCTCGCAAGCATGCCTCGCCGTGTAAATCTTTCTTCAACGTTTATCATTGTAATTATTTGAAAGTCTCTTCGTTTCGTTTGTATTGTTGCTATTAATGAAGGCATCTTTGTATTCACAAAATATGTCTATTCTAAGGAGAAAATAAATATTTTGAGTAATTAAATATGATAACCACCTCTACAACTTAGTGGTATATATGTGTTCACTGTATACTATTATTTGTTGCTGTTCTTTGATATCACCTATGCTTTTTTCTGTAATATACACTATATTGAGGGGACAGTATGATATAAAACAAATCATCATTTATCATTAGTCATACCTCGTCCACAAAGTCGTTCTTTGTAGACAAAATTATATTTATTGCTGCTGCTCTCCAATGGAAAATTTAAATTTTCTTAAAAGACGCCATTCTGAGGGGGCAGTGTAAACTCAAAGAATACATATTTGTTTTATTTGCAGTAAAATATTTCCCCTTTATCATAATGTATACTCTTATAATGCAAAGGTTTGTAGTCTTTATGACAATAACTGGATTCAAATTGCCTAAAAGAGTTTCATACCACGTGTGTTTTGATAGAAGCCTAGTCATATACATATTTAAAATACCTTTTCGCCGTATTCGTCATATAAGAATGATTAAGTTTATTTAAATTTAAAGTTATATATCGTTTCATCAGTCAGGTTTATTATCCATTTACTACACATGTAAATGCCTTAATTAGAAACTCGTGCGTTTTCCGCACTAAACTATAACCGTACTCTCTCTCTCTCTCTCTTTCTCTCTCTCTCTGCTAAATAATATGCAAAATACAAACAAAAAACTGAATGATTCAAAACAAAAATAATTTCATGTATTTTGTGTATCGGCCGTTGGCCTGGCATATCACAATAAAGTTGATTTGAATCGAGTAAATGACGATTTTCCCACAGGACAACTAATTGGGTTTGAACCATGACTCCATTCATAACTCAGTTTTAAGTTTATTTTCTAGTTTGCCATGGTTGTATTCAAACCTAACCTACCTAGATGGCGCGCATGTTATGGTTAAAAAGAATACAGGCAATATGATGACCATGGTTAGGTTTAAATCATTACATTTCCATGATAAGGTTTCGGAAGAATGCTTGGTTCAAACAGTTCAGTCTATCTTGCAGCCATGGGGCAGTANTTCTGTTTGCATATTCCGAACTCGACCGTGAACCAGTACAGCTGAAATTAATGTGTATTTGCATATGTATAAAATAGTACACAACGTATTTATTTTAACATGATATATTTAGTGTGTGGAACTTAGCAAAACAACTACAACTCGAAAACATATTTAATATAGACTCCGAAGAGATCATCAAGAGAAAAAAATGTTGTTGACGTACAAATATCTCTTATTTAAGGCAAAAGACCAACTGCATGACTATACATACAATACAAAACTGATATCCTATTATACACTAAAACATTCGTGTGAATACATCTTTACAATTTAGCTCAATTACACATTTAAATACGTGGTCGCGCATCGTATGTTACCACGTTTGTCGTAAAATCAAGTTCATTCAGCTGCGCAACTGCTTATTTTTCTTATTGTCTTATACGTATTAATTCATGTACTCTTAAAAGGACATTTCTTATAGTCATTTGTGCTGTTTCATCCCGGGTTTTTGTTTTTTTTTGACAGTATAATCGAAAAACAAAAATGTGGTTACATTCTCAATATTTCATCAGGTCGCGTAAAAATAATAAGTCATATCATTAAACATGAAGGTTTACTTTTACAAGCCCTGCGCTATTGTGTTATTGATCACAGCAAAATGTATAGTGAACTCGGCTATCTCTTTGTTCAATTATGCATATTGCTGTGTACCATCACGCGATAATACAAAGCTATAACGTCCATATTTGTATAATTTTAACAGAAACAAATAGATTTAAATAGTTTCTACTTAACATCTTTTTTATACTAAAAACACTTTCTTTATCAAAAAGTTTTAACTTATGACAACATACCGTGGCTAACTTTTCGATGTCGGCGTCCGACGCCCCGAGACTTGCAAGTCCGAGATTCTGCGAGAACTGGGCCACCATGGGGTCCGCCAGCATAGGCATGTGACCAAGCAACTCGTGGATACAGTCGCTTGAAACAAGAGTTTGGTAGCAGAATTACGTGCGTGTCAAGGCGATCTCCTTAAATTTTATCTTTCAATTCGATACTCAAGAGATCTAATATTATTAAAATGTTAGCCTCGCTCTGGGAAAACGGGCTTTAATGCATGTGTGTAACATGTCGTCCCAGATTTGCATGTGCAGTCAGGGACAACACTTTCCGGCTCAACTGGAGTTTCGCTTAGACGAGACTTCCTTTAAGCAAACAATACCATTAAAGCGGAAAGTGTAACACTTTACGCATATGCATCTCAAGCCCGATTTTCCCAGATCGTACTTTAGAAAGCTGTAGGGATCTAATTTTTCGGCATTCAAACGTTACTTCCGACCAGCCACGGGTATACTTCACAGGCGTACAAGGACGTATAATCTGTTAACAACTTACGGAAATTGGAAAAGCACATTATTATTATTTACATGAGTGACAATCATTAATTCCTTCTCATTTAGGTAAATGAAACAAATATTGGCTGAGAGCGTTATACCTTTTTGTGACTATCGAATAGAGTATTTTTCAATTCTAAACTATGCATAGTAGTTCTAAACTTAGTATAACCTTTTTCAAAAACTCAATCAAAACCTTAATAATCTCGATACGAAGCATAATATAAACGATACAAGTGCAATAAGACTAAACAACGAACGCGGTGATACTAACGGTTCCGGTGAGTGGTCCGGCTTGGAGGGGTGGCGGACGTACTGGGTGCACTGGAACGTCCGGAACGCAAGACTGGCCAAGAAGTCCCGTGCGGACAGCAGACCAGACACCGGACGTAGCTGGAACCCTGTCCGTCCTTTGGGAATATAAATAATTGAGGCTCGTTCCGAGAAAAGTCGGCTTAATACAGGTGCGTAAAGTGTTATCCCAGATAAGCCTGTGTAATCCGCTTTTATGGAATTTTCCGTTTAAATGAAGCCTCTTCTAAATAAAAATCCAGCTTAGGCGGAAAGAGTCGTCCCTGATAAGCCTGTGCGGACTGCACATGCTAATCTGGAATTATATTTTACGCACATGCATTCAAGTAAGTTTTCACAGAAGGTCGTTGCCGTTTCGTGTGTTCAGCGACTCTTGTGCTCGTAAGCAATGCCTTACAAAAATCAAGATCATATAGAAAATTGGTGAACCTTGATGAAACGCCTGCCTACACCAACATTTTGTTTATAAACAAATCAAACCAGGCGTGGTAACCGAATATAGTGATTGAGGGGTCTAAACATTGAAGTACAAATCGAAAGATATGTCATTATAATGAAGCTACTAAACATTCATCCTTCATCAATCATAAAAATAATATTCATTATTATTCAATGTGTATGGCTCAGGAATGACAAATAGTATCTCAAATTATTCACAGTGGCAAGTACCGCTTCCGTCTCCTAAATTTCTGTAAATGGATATCATGTGTTATAAATCTCTTTTAAGATCAATATAAATATATCAAATAGTTTACGTAAATGTTGCAATGCCTTAAACTTACAATAGAACACAGTTTTCAGAAATAAAATAATCTAAGAATTCACACATGTCATAACTTATAAATATCGTTGAACCGTATGGACCTGATGTAAAAAGGAAACGCTTTTTACTGGTAGACATTGCATCTACGTGCCACTAATGGTCCATTACAATCGGTGTTTGTAATTAAACATATTTAGCACGATATCTTTAACGTACTCTTAAGGAAGTTAG
>VMBQ01008969.1:5650-31491 GCA_007657795.1 Dreissena rostriformis
TCAACAGTATTGATACGGGAATTCTAATCTTATTAGATTATTTCATTCATCCATTGAACTATACGATTTTCTATCACCACAAATAGTCAAATCAGATATCTGTAGGGATTATTCGATAAATGGGTAAATACATGAATGGTTTGGTTACTATATTCATAGGGAGTGTCCTGTAGAACAGTAATTTAGCGATCAACCAATCGGCAATTACCAAATAGCAAGGGAACTTTATGACCAGACCAATTAGAAGTCAACAAGTAGTCAGTAAAATGATTTGACCAATCAAATATGTTATAAGGAATAGTATTATTTTATGTTTATGTATTCTTTGGATAGAGAGATCAGTCCACCTTTAGCCAGTAACTAGAGAAGTCGATCTTTGTTCTGCAGCGGCGGCCATATTGGCCCGCCGTGCTGCTAGATTGTATTTCACGAACATTAGCAAGCGTTGTATTAGAAAATATTCAACAGAAATAAATCGCGATGGAAAGAGAAACGAACTTTGTGTCTTGTTCCTATGTGAGTACCCAACGAACAATGTGTCAATTACGTCACAACCTGATTGGTATGTTATCACAGCACTTGGAATAACAATAACAATAAAGGAAACAAAAATAACAATATAGAAAACAAAAACCAATAGACTCTTTCAAGAGAAAACCATGTACAGTGCATCTGAATATATTGTTATCTCAGATTAGAACCTGCAGTTCACACAGGCTGATCTGTATTGGATGTTTCAGTGGATCATATTTTTAAAAAAAAACACACACACACAGATTATTGAAACAGATAATACAGTGGAAGGGTAACGTTACGATTCAACCCCCATTACGGGAAACGGATGTTTTGAAACTGACATCTGTACCAGAGGGTCTATTTCGCGTGTTTGAATCCACAGTTCAACTGAAAATGTAAACATGTAGTTGTTTTCTGATTCTCTGATGAATATCCTTCAAATCGATACCACCATCACTTACCGTTGACAATGGATAAGAAAAATAATCGTTTCTTTCTCACTGATCTACACATCCGCAGACAGAATGTTGCGCCATTCAATAAAATGTCTGCGAGCGCTTCAATTATGGTAACTGTTTAGAGTTGTCTGTTTAATTCCGGTTTTTGTGGAGAAAAAACATCAAATGTTATTGTTAATGACTGCACAATTTGTTTAGTTTAAAGTGGTAAGTTTTTTTAATGTTGAATTAATTTCGATTTGTTTCGGAACTGGAGAATTTTCGGACCTGACGACCTCACTGTAGGTATTGCGAAATCGTTGTGCACGGTAGAGGTATTGGAGGCACTATTCAGAATATATAAACTGATTTGCGAGCCATTTGATCATACCTAGGGTGCAGGATCAACGGGGTTTTCAGGGGTTAACACACGGGCTGGACAAAATGTAAACACACCGTAAAGAACTTTATTTTTGCAAATTTCTCAAATTATTGAAATACATTTGAAAAAATCGTAAGTGCATTAAAGAGAGTTTTTCTTGCAGTTTGTGCCGATATCTGAAGATTTGAAAATAAATCCTTCAATACGTCTGAAATCGCTTCCAACATGTTACGTTGCGTGAAGAATAACCGAATACATGAATACTGTACATATCGAATTTTTAGCCAAGAACACAGGCTTCGCAAATAACGTAATTCTGATGTATTTCACATTGCCATAAGCAGCATACAAAAACTGTCATTTTTTTCACTAGAAGAAAATCTCAAGAAAATATGTTTTAAAAGGTTATTTAAAAAATCACCCCTTACCGGTGTGTTAACGTCCATAAACGTTTAATTGTGAATCCCACAAAGTCACGTGTTTCTGCACCCTGCATACTGTTCCTGCACCCTGCATACAATAGTTATCCAGAATTACACCAGACGGGTGTTAATCTGTTGGGTCAGGGTTTGGGTTAATCTCTTATGAAATTTAATCGTTGGGCTAACATGTAAGTTTTCATTCCGTATCAATATATTATATTTAAATGGTTGAATTTAATTATTTACACGCAGCCGACTGAAAATGGCAGAAGAAGGCACCGATATTTCAATGTCAGAAACTAAAAGCGTTCCCGGACACAGCAGCCTGTACGGACGTCACTCTCAGGTAAGTCAGTGACTGAAAACGTTCCCATACACAGCAGCCTGTACGGTTGTACCTCTCAGGTAAGTCAGATAGTGAAAGCGTTCCCATACACAGTAGCCTGTACATTCGTAACCCTTAGGCAAGTCAGAGACTGGAAGCGTTCCCATACACAGCAGCCTGTACGGTTGTACCTCTCAGGTAAGTCAGTGACTGAAAGCGTTCCCATACACAGTAGCCTGTACAGTCGTACCTCTCAGGTAAGTCAGATAGTGAAAGCGTTCCCATACACAGCAGCCTGTTCAGTCGTACCTCTCAGGTAAGTCAGATAGTGAAAGCGTTCCCACACACAGCAGCCTGTACAGTCGTACCTCTCAGGTAAGTCAGATAGTGAAAGCGTTCCCATACACAGCAGCCTGTACAGTCGTACCTCTCAGGTAAGTCAGATAGTGAAAGCGTTCCCATACACAGCAGCCTGTACAGTCGTACCTCTCAGGTAAGTCAGATAGTGAAAGCGTTCCCATACACAGCNGCAGTATGCGCAGTAATCTCTCTCAAATGAAACAGAGACAGAGTCAGAGACTGAGAGCGTTCCCAGACACAGCAGCCTGTACAGTCGTCACTTTTTGGTTTTGGTAAGTTTGCAGGGAATATGTTTATCCATTGTGACATTTCTGCAGATCTCATACCGAACTCTTAAGTGTCATAAAAAGACTAAACTCAAGTGCTACGTTTTCTGTTACAGGTATTAATTATGTTACTTTCTGGATTAATTGTTCTTGCACTATGTAAATCGGTGTTTTATTACTTCGGGGCTAATTAGATCTAATTAATCGTATTGGTCTTAATGAAAAATAATGTACCCCGTTATAACTCTTAATTTCGGACAATCTAAATTTTCGGGCAAACCAGTTTTTAGCCAAAAAAATGTTAATGTAAATTTTCGGACATACAGGTTTTCGTCCATATTTAATGACTCTCAATATTCGGACAGTTTATTTTACAATGGTATTTTATCAGAAACTTTTGTGCTTATCTTGTGACACTTAAATTCATGCATTTTACAACCGGATTAAGGTCATAAAACCGTGTGTGTATTTTAAAGTTTATTTACAGATCCATCATCCTCTTCACGAGTACATATTATAATTTAGATCCAAAAAGACCAGTGCACAGTGGCCAATGAGACCCTAATGTGCACTCGTAGACACGTTCAAGACAATTCATGTCTGGTTGCCCCGCCCTTGAGGGAGCTCTGATAATCGTAAAATACATCTCCTTCCCGCTCCAAGAGAGCAGCGCCGCCTTTATTGACACTCTAGACGTCACCAGCCGTCGACCTGAACCCAAGAACGGTTTCCCCAGCATTGATCGTACCGAATACCGCCGTCCTGGAACACTTTCAGAAACTTCGAAAGTTCACCCCTTGAAGTCCTGGTCTGCATCGCTGCTACAGGTCCGCCCCGTCCGTACTCTACGCTGCCACCTCCGCTACCCCGCTTAACCGGTCCCTCTTCCGACGATGTAGTGAAAACCACTATCCACTTACAGACTATAAGCATTCCGCTTGGAGATTCTTAAGTGTTCTGGGAGTCAGTGGAGTCAGTGGGAGTGATTCGCAGAGCCGAACGCAGAAGTTCCTCCAACCGACCGGCTTCAGACCCGCCCACCGACAATTAGCATTCGGCCCGGCTACTTCCGAGAAGTCTTCAAGAAGATCTTCTGTGGATTACTCTCGTCCCAGTCGCGACGTGCACGCTACAGCTTTCTGACTGAGAAAGGTCATAAAACCTTGCACACGAATGCCTAAAGGCTATGACCATTTCATTTCGTTATTGAATGAATAACTATTTATACCGGTAATAGACAATATTTTCACCCAAAAACATAAAGTAGAACATATATACAAGTAATGAATACGAACACAGGTCTGCACATAGATGCAGATGTGAAATCGAAACAGGACTTGTAAATAAACTCTGAAATACACCCACACTAGTGTTTACTAAACGCGTGTTTTTTTTACAAGCACGAGCTTTTATTCGTGGAAACAATTGACTCTATACACATTGCATATACATATCCAATCGTCAATGTAATATTTTGAGACTGTCTCTTAATTTTCGAACATCTGTATTTTGTGTCTCTCAATTTTTTGACACTTGTATTTCTTAAATTTGTTTATATCAACATTTTTTAATTCAATAAAAAAATCTTATTTCTAAGTGTCTGAACACGTTGAGTAATTACTATAATTATGCATTTATTTATACTCGTACAACTTCTGGTATAACTTAAAAATTCAGCAAACAGTTGAATCGTATATCAAACGGCATTACATTTTATATATAAATAAACAAAAAAGTGTATTTTTGGTATGTTTATAGTTCAAATAAAAATAAATACGCATCGTTAACTAACATTTATATTCTGATATTGTGTGTTTCAGAATGATGTCGAAAATGTGTCAATGGAGGTCTGTTCTATGATGACCCGCCTGGGGTACGGCGAGGAGTTCAGACGGTGGCGCGTTGAAAAGTACAGGGAGTTAGATTGGCAAATGAATGCAAGTCGTAGTACGAGTTTTAAAATCACAGCTGGCAGCAAGGGAGAGGGGCTGACCGGCCTTTTCGAAAGCGACAAGGACTTAATATTCGAGGTGAACGGTGTCCTCTGTGTGGAGGATGGTATCAACTGTCACACCATAGCAGGCGGCATTGAAGTGTACAGGATGGATACACGTGTATATCCAGGACACTGTAGACTGTTTCCAGAAAGGCAAGAGCGTAGTAGATTCCAAACAATCAACAATGCTCTGTGTGATAATGGCAAGGGAGGAGTAATATTTAGTAATGGTTTATTCATTGATGAACTTTCGAGAAATTCACAAAGACTTCCAATGTATGAAGACGGAATAGAACAACTTGAACGCGCGGGACCGTCGCTTCCGGTAACAGATAACCAGAGAATTGATACGGACAGGGTAACCGCACTTCGATGTCACTGTCCAGGCATCCTTCAAATATGGGCTGCCAGACCGCGTCATTGGCCGTCACCAAAAATTGTCCAAAAAGTCGTTGCATTAGGAGCTTATCTATGCCCGGTAGGATTTAAGGGAAGTGAATACAATCACATGGAATGGAGGATTTGTTTTAACAATGGCGAAACAGAACTAGTGAACAACCTTAATGACACACAAGCGAAAGTGTATGTTTTGCTTAAAATGATCCTCAAGAATGTTCTAAGGCCTTGTAAGAAAGAAATAACATCGTATGTGATGAAAAATAGTGTATTATTGCAAGCTGAGAATAACCCATAGAACAAGTTTTATGCTCGGAGTTTGTTTCACTGGCTGCATCACGGACTGAGAGAACTTAGGACTGCTATTTTGACACAACATTTGTCATATTACATGATTCCGGAAAGAAATTTAATTGCAGGCAGTGGTTTGCACGACAATCAGCGAAATAAATGGGTAACAGATATCACGGACTTGATTGCGGAAGGTCCACGGGTAATTCTGAGATTGCCTAAGATACGCAAGGCCGTCATCGCGTCACCTGAGCCGATGTCGTGGTTGAGCAAGATCAGAATGGAGCTGGAGATGCTGACCCTGGAGTATGGGATAAGAGACAGACAATGTCTAAATGAGAAAGGAGTGGTGGATGAGTCTGATGCTATCCTGTCTTATATAATGAGACGTATGATTGAGATTCGTATGGACGTGGCACTACGGACGATCAAAGAAGGCGGGTCTGTTAATGATTTTATGCATTTTCTCCTAGGAGTGGAAAGGGAATAATGAATTGACGTGCGAGAAAAGGATGGACCTGGAGAAGATTATCAGGGACATGCAATGTATAAATAAAAACAATGTACAGATAAGAACGGGGTAGTTTTTAACTCATATATCATCTAACAATTGTGAGTTCTGTATATTATCTAAATAAGTATACAACTTACACATTTTGATCTTATTCTCAGTTTTATATTATGGTATTATGCGTTTTAACACTAAAAATATATCCAAATGTTCAGATCTAACGGACACAAATAGATTACATAAACATTTTAAATTTTAAATGACGTTTTATTGAATTATAATATACATATCGTCTTTTCTTGTGTTGAATTTAAAAAATGCCGATCCTCTTTCCTTTGACATTTAACCAAAGGAAAAAACAATATATACATAAAATAAAAATACATAAACCATATTCTTACCTGTTCTCACAATATATGTATAATGTATTATGTGACATGTGAAATATATTAAAGATATGTTCTTTCAGTTTCAATTGCAAATTTAACTTATCACTAATCCGTTTCAGGTAACAACAATCAATCAAGCGCGGCTCTCGACGCTTTTATTTTGTGCCAATATTTCACACACACTCAAGTTTACTGTAAAACCTGTGTACAAATAACCAACAAATATCCTTAAATAATTTATCATTCTGGCGATCGTTCAACACTCCTAATATATGCCTCCTCCACCGATATTTGATCAGTGAAAATAATAACGACTGCTTGTTCTCCTTCTTCTTGGTCGCCGCTATAATTGGACTCCGGATGCAAGGATGATACGGATTGTCTTCTGTTAAGCCACCAACTGCTCGTAAAGCGTCTCTGGAAAGCGCGCAGATTTCGGCCATACATTGCCATTCTCCCTCACTGGTTGGTTGTTGGTATTCCTGCATGATGTTTTCAGTCTTTTCGTCGGCTTCTCCATATTTAGACTTTAGAGACGGCACAAGGTGGAAGCTCTTTTGCATGTGGTAGTTTAGTCTATTTTGCCATGTTCGCAGTCGGTTTTCATACTGGAGCGGAGTTTTGTTCTGGGTCTGTTTGTCAGACTGAACTTTAAAAAAGGAAGGCTGGAGATTTCTTCTTGATGACAGTTTCGCACAAGCTGGCGGTACTAGCTGAGGCCTTGTCTAAAGCCAGTTGCATTTTGCAAGAGCATAGATTCTGTTTCCAGTCCAAAGTTATCCGCGCCTACACACACATCCTCAAGCGAATTCTTAAGATGTGCGTTGACTGCAAAACCGGAAGTCGACGTCTTGCGCTGAAGCGATGATCCAAAGGTAATCTGAGCAGACCAGATTTGAAGGAACATTTGTATAACAATCATACACTATTTTTGTAATATTATGTCTATACTTTTAGTATACAAAGCAATTATACCTAATATTTCATTAACAGGGATGGTATTTTTTTATCCTTTTGACTGTATTAAAAACTGTGTTTATGCATGCATGAACGTGTTTTTTTAGGATTCAACAAAAATCGAATTAAACATCCTGTTTAAAGTAGAATCAATTTATATGATGCAATAATATAGGGAATTGTTTACTTATAATTTGTAAATATTAATTAATCAACAGGTAAAACTGCATATAATGAATTGTTGAAAACAGAAATTTATTCCAAGATTGATGTCTTATTCCAATTTCACATAATAGCATGTTAGCAATAACACATATTTAAAGGTACTCTTATTATAACATTTTTCATCACATCATATCCACAAACATATTGATGATGGTGGTGCTAAGAAATAAATATACCGGGTATGCTTTAACATTGAAAAACCAACTGTTTGGCGAAAATGATTTGGATGATAGGTGCTAGGAAAAAAAGGACCCACACTGGAGATAATAATTGATATAATAATAATTATTGCTTGTCAGAATCACAAGACCAGGTGATTGACCTAATCATTATTGATGTGGTTATGATATCGTTTAATGGAGTGGCTTAAGATTCAAAGAAAAATATTGACTTAAAATAAATAATCTAGACGGATGTAATGACTTTATCATTTCATGTTCATGAACCGGTTTTAAAGTACTTGGTATACTTATCTTCTAGGCGGGATTATTGTTTTAGACCATTTTCAACTATATTTTGCCCTAGGGGAGTAACCGACTAAAGATAAGCTTACATCATGATTATGACTGATGAGTCTGGTGTGCCTTATAGCTTTAATGATACTTAAATATAAAATCCATTTCATCCTATAGACTTATTATAATAATAACTATGATTCCATGATGGTGAATATTGCTATACATTTGATTGTGGTCTTATATTGTCCTTTATAAGGAAACATGTTAATAATTGCCGCTACTAAAGGAAAGTCCTATTTGCTGATTAAGACTTCGCCCTAACTTCTATACCAACAACACAGGGCTAGTTGAAAATTAATTCGGGCTAGTACAAATTCAATTCAATTGTGTATATAGTGAGGCTAGTGAAATTATCCCCTGTAACTTTTATTGCATATGCATTCTTGTTATTGGATCATAACAATTATTGTAAAGAAGTTCGACTACAGTAATGATGATTAGGTTATGAGAAATGTAATACTTTTAAGCAAAAAATGGTCTGATAAATCTCACGGGGGGGGGGGGGCNGGGGGGGCACTGTGAGAATCGTCAGATATCAGGTTTATATGACGTTGTTCACGGTCTGAAAAATCACGCTACACCGGCACAGGTGAGCTTGGTATGGTGGTCACTATACCGGACAGGTGGGGTTAACTCCGGTTAGTCCGGTTTCCATACACGACGCCAGGCCACGTCCTAATTGAATATCTTTCAATAAAAAAGTAAATAGCTGGAAACTGGTGATTTAATTCAAAATTCGTGCCAACTTTCGTGATGTTCCTGGTCATTTCAATATGCAGATTTTAATGCTCGGAATGACCTCATAATCTTCGAAACACACTCACATACACACGTTTATTTCTCTCTTTTTTCACACAAAGAGTTGATCTTATAATTATGGTTGCGTTTGTAAAACAATCTGTGAAACACACACACGATGACGGCATCTTGATAAAAGGGTGCAAATGGAACATACACGCAATTACATTTGAGCATGCGGTCGACTTGCGTTCATCGATTTAAATCAAGAGAATTAACAGCAAACAGTAAAGTGCATATTCGTTTGTTTACTCTGATGTAAAATTCAATAGAGAAATGAATACCAACACTTAAGTGCATGTTCCCATGTTTACATTATAAAATTTTACAAGGTTGAATTGCAATACCAATCTTTAATTTGCAATTCTAAACATGACGGCTTCTATAATCATACAAAAGTCATGTTTCATGTCAACAGTAATGTGTGCTTATCATTGTTGCGGCAACGTTATGGGCAATGTACAGGAAACATGCAGTTGTCAAGATCATCGACTGACAAATGTTTACTAGCTTTTAAAACCGAAAGTAGGATTTCTAAACGTATACGTCCATTTCGACAAACGCGATTATTTGTAAGTTTTAAAGCGCAAAAAGACGGATTTCTACCTTGTAACCACCAGATATATTCTAATTGGCATAGATAAAATATGTTTCTTATTTATACTTAAATTTACTATGCCAAATAAATTGTGTGGCTTTAAGTGCATGTTCGCATGTTTACATACTTACAATTTTACAAGTGTGCATTGTTATAGCAATCCTTGATTTGGAAATCTAAACATTACGGCTTTTAGAATCATAAAAATAATGTTTCATGTCAACCGTAATGTGTGCTTGTCATTGTTGCGGCAACGTTATGGGCTATGTATAGAAAACATGCAGATGTCAAGGTCATCGACTGACAAATATTTTGTTAAAACCACACGATGACTTAACGCTGTCCGCACGGTCTGTGCAAGGTGATCGATTGCTTTGACATTGCCACATAATCTGCTACACTTTTCCCCAGTTGTTGAGTATCTTTTGCATGTTATTCTTTTCACAAAATAATATGAAAAAAAAATGTTCAAATATTTGCAGAAAAACGATTTGTGAGTGCGCAATAAAATTATTGCATACTGATTGATCGTAAACGCAGCCATGTAGCTAAACACAAGCTCTAAACGCACGTGCAAGTGTACTACACAAGTATCACGTACATGTAACACATAACGAACGTTTGCTCTGCAATCGAAATAACCCCATCCAAACTTTATAAAATATGTTTATGACGAGTTGAACATATGTGTCGTGTTCTGAGAAAACTGGACATAATGCTTGTGCGTAAATTGTCATCCCAGATTAGCCTGTGCACTCCGCACAGGCTAATCAGGGACAACAATTTCCGCTTGTATGGTATTTTTCGTTTGAATGATGTCTCTTTTTAGCGAAAATCCAGTTTAGGCGGAAAGTGTCGTCCCGGATTAGCCTGTGCTAGCACAGGCTAATCTGGGATGACACTTAACGCACATGCTTATTGTTCTCAGAACGCGACACATATAAAAGACACGACCTACAACCCTTTGTTGCTTACGGGAGCTTAACTGTATCCGTTTTCGGTGATAGATGAACATTCCATCAGCATTCAGCTGATATTATGGTTACTCGATTAAATAAATGTGCCAATTTATCATCAGAGCAATGAGTTGACAAAGATGATACCGTGCACCCGGAAATTGATTAAGATTTAGTGCATTTTAAATTGAGATTACCATTCAATAACGTTCACTGAAAGTAAATATGTTTTGATTACAGGGGCGTAGGAAATGGGAGCAGGGGAGCGGCCGCCCCCCCCCCCCCAATATTTCGGCTAGTCATCGTTAAATAAACTAAACGTAAAATCCCAAAAAAATCGCCGCCCCAAAACCAGTATTTTTGTAATTACGCGCCGTCAGTGCAGAAGCCATTGTCCCCTCTCCGTCTGCTCTGAGGTTGCCAATAGACCAGTTGCTTGTTATTGTTTACATTCGGGATTTTCCGCGCATGCGCACTGACTGGTTGGCAAAAAGCACTGGTTACAGCAACGTATAACATATATACAGGGCTTTTGTTAAGTTAATACATTGATATATAAATCCGAAACAAACATTAAAACACCTGAATTATATTGCAATTTAGTACCAATAGATGTAAATTCATAAATATAATTTCCTCTTTATAAAAATACTAATTAGTTATTACAGGGATGTATTATACATCCCTGGTTATTAGCATCAGAGTAAAGGTGGTCGGAAGACTCAACACTGACAATTCCACAACAAAAAACTATACATTTACTGTATTCTTTTTTATAGTAAGACCTTAATAAATAATATTTCCAAAATAATAATTTGATAATAATTTTAAGAGTTGTGGATGTGATATTAATTAGCGATCGAAATTGTAAGAGGTGCATTGAATCAATTATAAAACAAAGCCCTAAAAAGGCCGGAATTCATTACAATCTTTAAATGTTATGGTAATTTTATCTTGCATTGAATTAATTTTCGTTTCGTTTACATTGAATGACATTATTATTGAATATGAGCATACATATGGAAAAAAACTGCATATTATGCAAATTGAACTGTCTTCATGTATATTGAAATCACTTTACTAGTGATAATGAGTGATACAAATCTAGCATTTTATGTATGAAACTATCAATCTATATAATATGGATGTTTGGTTTCATATATAAAAGACTATATATTTATTTTATTTTTCGCAAGTGTATTTTACCCCTATTGTGATCAAACGTGATTGCTTGGTTTCATGGTGGTGTTTCGATCGTACACGGCAGTATCGTAAATCTGTACAGGTATTAAAATAACGGAGTTTACATTTGCCAGTACCCGTTAAATACGTTAACTGTGAAGAAGAAAATGTGTTCAATATTTTAAATGTATAGTTATTAAACACTTTATTATTACGATAAAACTGGCTAATATCTTTACACTTTATACATCCTGTAAATACATTTCGGAGAAATGTCTTATATTTTAAAATACGTTAAAATATGTAATTAAACTGACTGCTAAGTACTTTGGCTGTTAAATTTGGCTTAAATGACTTCTCAATATACCAAGAGATGACATCAAGAGAGGTATCATAAATTGTGTTTAATGACCAGACGGTCCAGACACCACATGTGGTTTATGACACCCTGTTTTCTTTGTATTGTCTGGACAGTATCCGATCATAACGAGATAATCGGTTTGTGATGAACAAAGCGGCAATTAAACTCCAGGTTANAACTGTGTTTATGCATGTGTTTATGCATGCATGGACGTCTTTTTTAGGATTCAACAAAAATCGAATTTAACATCCTGTTTAAAGTAGAATCAATTTACATGAAGCAATTATATATGGGATTGTTAACTTATAATTTGTAAAAAATAATTAGTCAACAGGTAAAACTGCATATAATGAATTTGCTGAAAACAGAATTTTATTCCAAGATTGATGTCTTATTCCATTTTCACAAAATAGCATGTTAGCAATATCACATATTTAAAGGTATTCTAATTATATCAATTTTCATAACATCATATCCACAAAAATATTGATGATGGTGGTGCTAAGAAATAAATATACCGGGCATTGAACAACCAACTATTTGGCAAAGATAATGCTGGTGATAAGTGCTAGAAAAAAGGACCCACACTGGAGATAATAATTAATATATTGATAATTATTGCTTGTCAGAATCACAAGACCAAGTGATTGACATAATCATTATTGATGTGGTTATGATATCTTTTTTAATGGAGTGGCTTAAGATTCAAATACAATATTGACTTAAAATAAATCATCCAGATGGATGTATTGACTTTATCATTTCATGTCCATGAACCGGGTTTTAAGTACTTGGTATACTTATCTACTAGGCGGCAAGGACTTTTAGACCAACTTCAACTATATTTTGCCCTAGGGAAGTTACCAACTTAAGATAAGCTTACATTATGAGTATGACTGATGAGTCTGCTGTGCCTAATAGTTTTAATGATATTTAAAATATAAAGTCCATTTAATCATATAGACTAATTATAATAATAACTATGATTCCATGATGGTATATATTTAAATTGTAAATATAAATTCGAATGTGGACTTATATTGTCCTTTATAAGGTAACATGTTAATAATTACCGCTACTAAAGGAAAGCCCTATTTGCTGACTCAGTCTTCGCCCTAACTACTACACCAACAACACAGGAGTAGTTGAAAATTAATTCAGTCTTGTAGAAATTCAGTATAGTGAAATTGTCCCATGTAACCTGTATTGGATATTGATTCTTGCTATTGGGTCATAACAATTACTGTAAAGAATACCGACTACAGAAATGATGATCAGTTTCTGAGAAATGTAATACTTTGTAGTAAAAACTGGTCTGATAAATCTCACGGAGGAACTGTGAGAATCGTCAGATTTCCGGTTTATATGACGTTGTTCACGGTCTGACAAATCACGCTACACCGGCACATGTGATCTTGGTATGGTGGTCACTATACCGGTTAGGTGGGGTTAACTCCGGTTAGTCCGGTCTCCATACACAACGCCAGGCCACGTCCAAATTGAATATCTTTCAGTAAAAAGTAAACAGCTGGAAACTGGTGATTTAATTTAAAAAATCGTGTAAACGTGCATGATGTTCCTGGTCATTACAAAATGCAGTGTCATGCTCGGAATAACCTCATAATCTTCGAAACACACACATTCACACGTTTATTTCTCTCTTCCTTTACAAAAAAAGTTTGATCTAATAATGATGATTGCGTTTGTACAACAATCAGTGAAACACAAAAAAACGGCATCTTGATAAAAGGGTGCAGATGGAACATATGTGTCGTGTTCTGAGAAAACTGGGCATAATGCTTGTGCGTAAATTGTCATCCTAGATTAGCCTGTGCAGTCCGCACAGGCTAATCAGGGACGACAATTTCCGCTTTTATGGAATTTTTCGTTTAAATGATGTCTCTTCTTAGCGAAAATCCAGTTTAGGCGGAAAGTGTCGTCCCTGATTAGCCTGTGCGGACTGCATAGGCTAATCTGGGATGACACTTTTCGCACATGCATTTTGTCCAGTTTTCTCAGAACACGACTCATATACGCAATAAGATTTTAGCATGTGGTCGACTTGCGTTCATCGATTAAAATTTAAATCAAGAGAATTGACAGCAAACAGTAAAGTGCATATTCGTATGTTTACTTCGATGTAAATTTCAATAGAGAAATGAATACAAACACTAAAGTGCATGTTTCAATGTTTACATTATACAATTTTACAAGGTTGAATTGCAAAACCAATCCTTAATTTGCAATTCTAAACATGACGGCTTCTATAATCATACAAAAGGCATGTTTCATGTCAACCGTAATGTGTGCTTGTCATTGTTATGGCAACGTTATGGGCTATGTACAGGAAACATGCAGTTGTCAAGGTCATCGACTGACAAATGTTTACTTGGATTTCAATTTCAATAGAGAAATGAGGGAAAACACTTAAGTGCATGTTCGCATGTTTACATACTTACAATTTTACAAGTTTGTATTGTTATATCAATCCTAAATTTGAAAATCTAAACATGACGGCTTCTATAATCATACAAAAGTCATGTTTCATGTCAACCGTAATGTGTGATTGTCATTGTTGCGGCAACGTTATGGGCTATGTACAGGAAACATGCAGTTGTCAAGGTCATCGACTGACAAATATTTTGTTAAAACCACACGATGACTTAACGCTGACCGCACGCTGACCGCACGGTCTGTACAAGGTGATCGATTGATTTGACATTGCTACAGAGTCTGTTTAAACTTATCCCCAGTTATTGAGTGTCTTGTGCATGTTATTTCTTTTCTAAAAATAAAATGATGCAAAAAAAACAACATATTTGTTCAAATATTTGCAGAAAAACGATTTATGAGTGCGCAATTAAAAGATTGCATACTGATCGATCGTAAGCGCAGACATGTAGCTTAACACAAGCTCTAAACGCACGTGCACGTGTACTACACAAGTATCACGTAACACATAACGAACGTTTGCTCTGCAATCGAAAACTGAGCAAAATGCATGTGCGTAAAGTGTCGTCCCAGATTAGCCTGTGCAGTACGCACAGGCTAATCCGGGACGACACTTTCCGCTCAACTGGATTTTCGCTAAGAAGAGACATCATTTAAACGAAAAATACAATAAAAGCGGAAATTGTCGCCCCGGATTAGCCTGTGCTGACTGCACAGGCTAATCTGGGATGACAATTAACGCACAAGCATTATGACCAGTTTTCTCAGAACACGACACATACATGTAAAGACACGACCTACAACCGTTTGTAGCTTACGGGAGCTTAAATGGGTCCGTGTTCGGTAGTAGATGAACATTCCATCAGCATGCAGCTGATGATTATGGTTACTCGATTTAATAAATGTGACAATTTATTATCAGAGCAATGAGTTGACAGAGATTGATACCGTGCAACCGGAAATTGATAAAGATTTAGTGCATTTTCAATTGAGATTACCATTCAATAACGTTCACTGACAGTAAATATGTTTTGATTGTGTAACATATTGAGAATATTTGTTTAGAGTAAAAGTGCTCGTTTCATCATCATCGTCATCATGATCATCGTCGTCGTCATCATCATTATCATGATGATGATCATCATCGTGGTCATCGTCATCATCAGCATAATTCCCTTCACTGATCTAGACATCGGGGGGAACTGAGGGACGACGACATAGAGATCTTCCGCCAGTCAGGTCTGTAGAGGGCTGTAACAAAGCTGCCGGTCCAACCATAATTTTATAAACAGAATTCTTAATTACCTTAAGCATATTACATAACAGAGATGCAAGTTCGCATAGGATATGTGATTAAGTTTGAATAATTGATTATGAAGTATGATTTCATATTCCCAATGTAGTTCAATTATCGGGAACATCTCCCAAATGTTATTATCTGCACATGGTCAATGCAGGAGCGATCCAACCAATCAACAAGAGCTATTCGAAGGGTGGGGTTTAGTGGATCAGGGGAAAAGTACAGTCAACCAATCAAGAATGGGATAGGAAATATCTAAATTTTATGTTTATGTACCTCAGAATAAAATGCTAGGTTTTGTTGTAAGAGATACATCATTCTACAGTCCACCTTTAGCCAGTGACTTGAGAAGTCGATCTTTGTTCTGCAGCGGGGCCATTAGGCCCCCGCGCTGTTAGATTGTATTTCACAAACATTAGCAAGCGTTGTATTAGAAATATTCAACAGAAATAAATCGCGATGAAAAGAGAAACAGACCGTGTTTGTTACAGTGTGTCCCATAAGAACAATGTGCAATTACGTCACAGGGCTTCTGTGAGTAGCTCATCCATGGGAAGGGACGTCAACTCTTTCACATTGTCCACCCATCTTTTCTTCTGATGGCCTCGGCAGCGACTTGCCTCTACTGTGCCATGCAGGACAGTCTTGCACACTGACTCAAGCATGGTGAGTTTTCAAACCAAGCCAGCTTTCATCGTTTGACGGTCAATTGGGAGGGTTTCTTGTGGGACAACAAGTGCTGCTGTCATATTCCGGACGTACTCGTTGGTTTTGTGCTCTATATAGAAGATGCGGGGCAGTCTTCGGAGACACTTGTGTTCAAAGGCCTGTGTCCGTGTGAAGCGTCAAGGTCAGCCGTACAGTAGGATGGAGACTACGAGGGAATTGTAGAGCCTGAAATTGGTGGGAAGCTGATGGAGCTGCTTGAACACAACCTGCTCAGTGTGGCCATCGATGAGTTTGCACAGGCTAATCAGGGACGACACTTTCCGCCTTAACAGGATTTTCGTAGAGAATAGTCTTCCTTTAAACTAGAAATACAATAAAAGCGGAAAGTGTCGTCCCTGATTAGCCTGTGTGGAGTGCATAGGCTAATATTATACGACACTATACGCATATGCATTAAACCCTATTTTCACATCCACCAAGGTCAACATTATTCAACTAGTGAATCATCAAAATAAATTTGCTATTACGAACAAGATGACAAACGCAATATTAGATTTTTAGTTTATTTGCATTTCATTGAAATAACCATAATAAATGATTCAACAACTTATTTTCATACATTCTTTTGCATTAATATGATAAAAGTTCGTATCTGTACAATGAAAATGCAACGAAAAATGCCATCACTTCTTATACTATTTTCTAGTATGTACTGTGTACAAGTAACAATATGACTGAAATCTTAATCATTAAAACAAAACTTGCATCTAAAGGTCTACCATTTAAGCTTTATTTACAGCAAGTGCCATTCACAGAATTTCCACAACACAAATAATGCTGTTGAGTAACAAATATGTTACAAAATAATGACTATCAATTTTGACTAATTAATCGTGTGTTATTGTTCAAAATTGAGCAATCACAAAAGTTTATACAAACATTTTGCAATTAGTGTTTCACTTTAAACACATATTTACAAAAGTGTAAGTAAAGTTTAAGTGTTTGGAATGAAACAAACAATGAAATGATTAAGCAAAAGAAAAAATAAAGCCTAACAATTATGCGCACAAGTTTAAACATAGAAAATAAGGGATGCTTTTACTGGCAAACCCTTCCTAATTTGCATTATTTTAGGGCGTTCAAAGGTGAACCAAAAAAAAAACTTTTTTCTAATAAAAATGCATAATTATTATTATTTAAACTGCAGATAAAGAGATACATCAGCATAGTATTTCAGGGGCTGTTTAACTCTTTCAGTGCTGGAACCGAATTTTGGAGGCCTTTGCAAACAGTTTAGATCCAGATGAGACCCCACAGAACGTGGCGTCTCATCAGGATCCAAACTGTTTGCTATTCTGATAGTATTCATGGAAAAAAAAATCGAAGAAAATGCTTATTTTAGAAATTCAGCAGACGACATTTTAGCAGACGACAAATTTCCCAGCATGCAAAGGGTTAAATTTGTTTTAGGAATCAATCTCACCTACATGTATATGATGAAATTAAAGATGAAGATCACATGTTTCAACCCAAGTGACAGTCAAAATTATTTAGTTCTGAGAAATTATCACTTAGCTTGGTTTAAACATCAAATCACTTAAAAAATATTTTCTGCAGAAAAAAATGTATCTTAACCCTTTGCATGCTGGGAAATTTGTTCTCTGCTAAAATGTCGTCTGCTGAATTTCTAAAATCGTCATTTTCTTCACTTTTTTTTCAAAGACCACTATCAGAATAGCAAACAGTTTGGATCCAGATAAGACACCACATTCTGTGGCGTCTCATCTGGATCCAAACTGTTTGCAAAGGCCTTTAAAATTCAGTTCCAGCGCTAAAAGGGTTAACATGTGCATAAACACTATGGTGCAAATTTTTCCAAATTGTTGCATGTAATTTATTCAGAAATCGTTACACAAAAGTCTGCATTGTTGTAAATATCATGTTTTTAAATGTTATTCTTAATTACTTGTTGTTGACTGATTTTGAAAATACTACGACTAGATTAATTATTATTAAGAAAAGTTGATATCTTGAGCTGGTTTTGAGAAATTAGAAGAATAAAAGAGTGGGGTGAAAAGTGACAGTCAGTGTCATTATTTTTTATAAACAAACAAATGCCAGCAACTTTTATATAATCAAATTAAGAATATCTATTAAAAAAATTAATATAACTACACTTATCAAACACTAGTGTTAAAGATATTCAAATAAAATCTCAAATTGTTTACAAAAGAAAAAACAACAGAAGAAAGCCATTTAGGGTAATAAATCTTGAGTATAAATAATAATTCATGTTTTAACATTATGTTCTACTTAAGAATGCAAAATCACAATGTACAAAACAAACACATATTTTGTATAATGTTTTATATACATAAAAATAAAAATCTTGGATAAGCTTTCAGTAAATACATGTACATGTACATATAATACAACAATATTGTGACTGCATGATTTAAACACAAAACATTTCAAATAACAACAACAAAATGTTCGAACAACAGTATTTATATGCAATAACAATAATAACATGAGTAAGGTTTGCATCACATTTGGTGATGATAACATAGGGCTCACATTCCCTGGTAATCATAAACATAAAAGTCATCTCACTGCTATATCTTCACCAAAATAAAGGGCACACAACCTCTTTATCACAACCTTAGTCAAGGGCCCATAACTCTGTCATATCACAACAACGCATTAAATTGACCCCGTTTAAAAACTATGAAAGTAACAAGTATATTTATGGTAATAAAAATCCTTACAATTTAAAGAAAATTATGATACCACATGGTTTGCTTTTAAGTACTGTAGTTTGACTTTGGCATTAAACATGCTTGTAAGGAATTAAATACTGTTTCATTGTATATTGAATATTCTCATTGATATTCTATATGGACTAGGGATCAGTCGTGCCAATAAATCATTTGTGTCGTGTTCTGAGAAAACTGGGCATACTGCATGTGCGTAAAGTGTCCTCCCAGATTAGCCTGTGCAATCTGCACAGGCTAATCCGGGACGACACTTTCTGCCTTAACTGGATTTTCGCTAAGAAGAGACATCATTTAAACGAAAAATTCCACAAAAGCGGAAATTGTCGTCCCTGATTAGCCTGTGCGGACTGCACAGGCTAATCTGGGATGACAATTTACGCACATGCATTATGCCCACTTTTCTCAGAACACGACACATTTGTTTTTACTAAACAGATAATGGATCACTATCATACTGTTTGATGTAACATTTATTTGGACAGGGGTGTGATTTAAGAACCACCTCAGGGGAGGAAAATGACCTACCCCCCTTACAGGGTTCAGTTAAACTCTTCATTTGTACATAGATCCAGATTTTTTTTATAATTATTTGTAAATTAAGTTTGACATTGAACAGGAGGAAATCAGCGGAAATGAAGAGAAATTACACCCCTGTTTGGATCTTTCCTGACCACATTTAAGACGAATGCTTTAATTTTATTAGATTGAATAACCCTTCCAATTTTGAAATTACAAATTACACAACTTTGCGTAAAAATACACCGCAAATAATACTCATTTTCTGACCAAAAAATCCTGAAATGATGTCCTTATGTAAATACACCCGCATGATGGGACAACATTAGTCAAATACTTTAAGCAGACCCCTGAATGAAATCACAACAACCGTATCACATTAGCTCAATCATGATTTTGATTACAAAGAACATTAACAACAGTGTATAACAACTTAAGCAAAATGCTTAATATTGTCAACCAGAAAATACTGGTGAGTCTACAGAAGTTAACAACATGACAGACTGATATAAACTTACATTGTTTTTTGTATACACAGGTCTGACAGACTTTGGCACAAAGTTCACCGACAAGGTATTTACAAAAGTAAGTTCAACAATATATTCTTTAAATTATTTCAAAGCAAACAAGCGCATATTGTACCGGTAATTTCAAAGCACTGCAATTTCAAAATTACGAACACATTGTCACTGACAAGCACAAAGGCATCATCAGTCTAACAGCAAAAATGGCTGACAGCCAGTTCTGGCTTCCGTGAGACAACACTATACCACAATACTACAAAATGACTCACTTGCATAGCTAGAGACATCACAACACAACAAAAACACAAGCCTTCCCGTGATCCTGCATAGATGATCAACGAGCACCATGATAAAGTAACAGTCAACATATTGTTTTATAAACAATAGCACCTTTATTGGTCAAAACATTTGATCGCTCATTGATGATGTGGCTGATAAATGATCCCAAACGACAATATCCACATTCTGTTGCCATCTGAACACAGTAAATTATCACACTACCCACCCCCCCATCCCAATTATATCGAACCGTAACTTCATTGTCTCTACAACGCTTCACATCATCAGTTGAAAGCGTCCTCAGCCGGCGGAACATAAGAAAATCCCTGAAACATTCCGTCTGCTTCCATGACACTTGCGCTCACAAGCTTGTTCAGGCCTGGCGACTTGCCAACTGAGGCTGCAAAAATATATCAAACATATGAATATTGTACATGAAATAATACACACAAATCCATGAAATACAGTAAAATTACTAGTGTTTAGTTTTAAAAATCTGTTTTTCTTAATGGCTGCTTATTCCGCAACTGTCTAATATTTAAAACATTTACAACCTTTATTTTACATTTTAGAATTGAACAATATAAATTTTTGGAAACAACATTCTGAAGTAAGGAGTGAACACAGGCAAAAACAGTGTAATAGGGATATTGTTACCAGTAAACTGCAACATTGTATTAGGAATCTCCACATACCTGGTACCGGTTCTCGGACGAATTCTGGGTCAAAATGGCGGAGGTCGAGCTGCCCACTCTGTGAAATAAGCAAAAACATGCTAAGCAGATATGAAACAAGATAAACAAGTGATGTGTTTGTGAAACACTATGTCCCCTTTTGAGCGATTTTGACCCATATATTTGACCTTTGACCTTGAAGGATGACCTTGACCTTTCACCACTCAAAATGTGCAGCTCTATGAGATACACATGCATGCCAAATATCAAGTTGCTATCTTCAATATTGCAATAGTTATGGCCAATGTTAAAGTTTGTGCAAACCAACAAACAAACAAACAAACCAACAGACAAGGCAAAAACAATATGTCCCCCAGTATAGACTGGACTGGGGGACATAAAAATAATTTAAAATAACAAAAGGTGCTCGGGATTTTGAAAAGACATGCATCTGTTACAGTCCTGACAGACAGCTTTTTAACTGAAAGATTCTTACTTTGAGAAACTTTCAATCAACAATAAAGTTACCCACGTTTTGTTTGAGTGCTAAAACAATTCTTAAGAATCTGCTTTTCTTTAGGCATAAGAAATGTATATATAAATGAGTGTAAACAAATCAAATAAAATCAATAATTCCCCAAATCATGTTTTATTTAACTCAACAAATAAAACCTCCTCTTAGAAGGTGTATAAAAGAAGTTACTTCCCTTCATTTACATTAATGTTGAAAACACAGTGGTTTCCTAAAGTAAATAAGTACTACACTTTCTTATGAGTAAGCATATAAACACTACAATTTCAGATATAAAATGGATATTACCTATATAAGAGATAAAAGCAATAACATATACTGTGCTAAAATAATGGAATATAAATAGAATTCAATTCATCATTATAAAGAAGTAGTGACCAAAAAATTATATTTTCTCTAACTACCTTTCTTCAATGTTCGATATATTTCCCACTTCGATCACACATCGTGTTTAACGCATCCGCAAATTTCAATCACACATGTCTTACACTAACTAGCACTTCAATCACATGTGTTTAACACAACCTCACACTTTAATCACATGTGTTTAACGCTACCTACCACATTTGGATTATATGGAGGCTCAATTTTCTTTGCGTCAAGTTCCACCCAGTTGATGTCCACAAAGAAACCATGTGACTTGAGCTCACTAAAGTCTTTCTTGGCCCCTAACCTTTGTTCCTTTTCCTTTTGCAATAACTGAAAAATAATTACGGTATGATGCTGGTGAAAACATGATTCTAACATGGCACACGCAATAATAAAAAAGTTTGTCATTTTATTATTTTTATTTTTTATCACAGAAAATATTGGCAGGTTAAAATCCAAATTGTTTCAACTTTATTGTTATAGTATTGTTATTATGCTGTTAAAACAAAATCACTGTGATGCATAAACAAAACAACTAAGCCTTGCAGAGGACTTCTGCTAGAATACATATGCATCAGAACTAAAGAATTAAGTTTACTTAAACAAAGCTGCACACTTAAATAAAATATTAATTCTTAAAAAGATATTTTTTTATATAAGATTTAAGCCCATAACTTATGCGTTTTTTTTTAAGAAACATATATAATATATTTATGCATTTTAAATAAATCTAATGTAGGTAGTGAACATTTGAATACAATTAATAGATACATTACTGGAATTTGCTTTTGCTGGATATATCATGGTTCTTAAAAAAATGAACAATATCAAGTACCTTCTGTTTTCTGCATATTATATAGAACCAGTTATAAACAACAGTTATAAATGTATTTGGAACTTTGTTATGTGTTTATGATAGCAATACATTCATATTTGTATGTGTTTATGATAGCAATAAATTCATATTTTTATGCGTCATTTGATATGAAAAACAGAATGGAGGCAAATGTTATGTGGGTCATTGAATTCACATTTGCCTTACAAGATATTAGTCACATAACAAATACTTATCCCAAATCAGTGCAACACTAATCTGTCTGAAATTTGAGATCGAAATGTATTAATGTTGTAAAAAATGTGTGTCTGAAAATGATAAAAGTAAAAACTGTTTTGAAAGCTTTTTTTTTTATTTAACATTCAGATTCTGTATAAAATACCCCGACTTAACATGTTTGTTTTTTAACCCTTTGAGCGCTGGAACCAGATTTTGAAGGCCTTTGCAAACAGTTTGGATCCAGATGAGACGCCACAGAACGTGGCGTCTCATCAGGATCCAAACTGTTTGCTATTCTGATAGTATTCTTTGAAAAACATTGAAGAAAATGCTAATTTTAGAAATTCAGCAGACAACATTTTAGCAGACGACAAATTTCCCAGCATGCAAAGGGTTAACATGTTTGTTTTTTAAAATTTGTTGTTTGTATTAGCATTGAAGACCAATGACAGTCACCAGAATAATGATATTTGCTTTTGGGGTGATTTTAGACTTACATGTAAAGTAAAGTTCTAAACAGTTTGTCATGTTAGAACACTAGAGAATATAAACCATACCACTATTAACTGTTTTATTTTTTTCTGCAATCTGTATTCATTTTCAATACATATAATAAATTTTGCAGAAAAATAAAACTGAATGACCTAGGCCAACAGCAAATCAACAATACCTGGTTTCTTGTGCTTAACATAATTTAAACAAAAAATAACATTTTGAAAGCACATATAAGTAGGAAGAAAAAAAAACGTTAAAATTCATCAATCAAAAAGCCAAAAAGGGTGTATCAGCCTGCTTGGCATACAAGTTGATAGTGCGTTCTAGCTCTCATACAATGATGTCAAGTTTCTCACCCCTTCCAGAAGTGATCTAGCGGAGGCTGACACATTTGTTCGGAGACGGAGAGGCTTGTACAGGATGTTGTCATACATCTCGGCCGTGTCGCGACTGTAGAATGGCGGCTGAAACGAGAACATGCATTTACAACATCTGATTATGGATAACGAGGGTAAAAAGGAGAATGTCACATGTATATCATCTGATGCGATCTAAAATAACATAGGTCTGAAAAGACAAATGAAAACAAATAACAGTCAATTTACCACACTTTGAACTGTAGCAAATGGACTTCAGAGAAAAGATACATAACACTTAAGTTTAAACGATCGTCACACAGAATGAAGGCTTAAATATGGACACGATATGAAATGTACATTGTAAACACGAATTGTATTCAAGAAGGGTTCAGCTTTGAAAAGAATGTTGTTTGTCAAGTAAATTCAATTTGTTTACAACTTGTTTCATATTGGAGTTGCATCAATCAAAAATGGGTCTTATGCCATCCATATGCGGCCAGCATAGCTGCAGGCCAGCCTGCGAATTTGTGTTGTGTTCTGAGAAAATTGGGCATAATGCATGTGTGTAAAGTGTCATCCCAGATTAGCCTGTGCAGTCCGCACAGGCTAATCAGGGAAAACAATTTACGCCTAAACTGGATTTCTGCTAAGAATAGACATCTTTTAAATGAAAAATTCCATAAAAGCGGAAATTGTCATCCCTGATTAGCCTGTGCGGACTGCACAGGCTAATCTGGGATGACAACTTACGCAGGGAGCGGTGGTCTAATGGTAGGACGCTGGCGTAGGGATCGAGAGGTCCCGGGTTCGAATCCCGCCCTGACCACTGGAATTTCCTTGAGCAAGAAATTTATCCCACATCTGCTCCTCTCTACCCAGGTGTATAAATGGGTACCTGTGAGGGATAAAAGCCAATGTTCCGTGGCTGCAAACTGCGCCAAATGTAAACGGACGACTTATATCCCAGTGATCGGGGTGCAAATTGTCAAAGTCGGTTGAATATGTATATAGTAATCAGACTATAAACACATGCATTTGCATTTTTTGCACAAGCAAATTATGCCCAGTCTTCTCAGAACACGACACAAATGGCAGACAAGTGTGAAACTACGCTTGCCAGCATATGTTATAAGACCCATTTTTGGATGACACAGTTCAATTTATAATTAATTCATAAATGACACTGATATCTAGAAACATTAACAGTCTCATGCAAAAGACACTGTGACACAAGTTGATTTTTAAACGTTGGCCTTCATAAAAAACCTGACTTAGAGACAACTTAACAGTGATGTTTTTAACAAAATGGAAAATGACACTAACGACCATGACCTCTGTACCAAAAAAGCACAATTTATGGAACGAAATTAACATAGTCCATTCACAGCCACATAATGCAACAATTTATGGCTAGAATAACTATTAACTGAGGAAGTGTCATATCAACTTGACATTCATTTGAGTTTGAAAGATATTCAAAACTTCTTTTGAGTGGAAAGTAATAGAACAGATTTCATTCAGCATAATATTTATTCTCATAATCACCATCAACGGTCGTCATGGCCATCGTCATTACTACAACCACCATTTTAATGAAATTCACCATCATCACCACAAACAATATCCTTATTAAACTAACACTTGTTCAATAATCAAATCAGTTTTTAGTGCTTGAGCTTTCATTTCATAACCAAGCCAAACAATTAAAACTTGTTTCAAAATTGATTTTAAAAATGACAACTGCATACAAATGTAAACAAATTTAACCCTTTGAGCGCTGGAACCGGATTTTGAAGGTTTTTGCAAACAGTTTGGATCCAGATGAGACGCCACAGAACGTGGCGTCTCATCAGGATCCAAACTGTTTGCTATTCTGATAGTATTCTTTGAAAAAAAAATCGAAGAAAATGCTAATTTTAGAAATTTAGCAGATGACATTTTAGCAGACGACAAATT
>VMBQ01008970.1:21234-35836 GCA_007657795.1 Dreissena rostriformis
GTTATTATACCCCCACAAACGAAGTTTAGCGGGGTATATAGGAGTGAGCTTGTCTGTCTGTCGGTCTGTCTGTCTGTCGGTCCGTATTGGTTGTCCGCTCTCTAACTCGAGTTGTTTTCATCCGATCTTCACCAAACTTGGTCAGAAGTTGTATCTAGATGATGTCTAGGTCAAGTTCGAATATGGGTCATGCTGGGTCAAAAACTAGGTCACGGGGTAACTTAGTGCGTTTTAAACATTCAGCATGTTGTCCGCTCTCTAATTCAAGTAGTTTTCATCCAATTGTTACCAAACTTGGTCAGATGTTGTATCTAGATGATGTCTAGGTCAAGTTTGATTATGGGTAATGCCGGGTTAAAAACTAGGTCACGGGGTCACTTAGTGTGTTTTTACATGCAAAATATTCTGTGACAATGCGGCATGTGGGGGTATTCGTCACGTCTGTGACAAAGCTCTTGTTTTTAGAGGTCTCCTCTTTTGTCGTTTAACTTGATTCAAGTTAGAAAACATATTCATTGTTATGTTATTTTAGTATATTCATGCATTATGGTCAGTGTCAGTTTAATGTTTGTAATCTTCCTTTGAATGCAGTCGAATCTTGTTATTTGGAAGTTTCCGGGACAAAGAGAACTTCATTGAAATAAAAAGGAATGTGGTTAAATAATGTTTGAAATAATGGTGATTGACTATAAATTTTTCATGATACCTTTGAACAGTTGGTCAATTTGAATATGGTTTCTGTCATTCTCAATTTTTCAAGCCAGGGTCTGAGTCTGCCTTTGTATTTCTTTTTCTCTTTGAATGCAAAACTTAAATCTAAAATCTATATACATGTACTAAGTTCTAAATTGCACGGTACATAATACTGAATAAAATTATCAGATATTTTGGTTATTTATAGATTCTGTTTTGTTATCTGTCATGCATGTTAACAATCCTATTTCATAAATTAGAAAAGAAAAGAACAACGGTTAAACAAAATATTTTGTTCTTCAACCACAAATTGCAAGCATTTTCACCAAAAACTCTCCGATGCCCGTGTATATGGTGTGGCCATGTCAATTACAGCGGGTCTCGTACCAGCAGCACATCATCCATGCGATCCCTTGAGTCCCCACGGCCAACCAAGGGCAGTTCAAGTAAGGTAATAGAGCTTCTACAACGGGCAGGAAATATCTCGATGTTAAGATGGGGTGGGGTGGGGGCAGTTGTTTTTTATGCCCCCTTCTTCGAAGAAGAGGGGGTATATTGTTTTTGGCATGTCTGTCTGTCATTCTGTCTGTTCCAAACTTTAAGGTCAAAATATAGAACTTTAAGGTCAAAATATGGAACTTTAAGTCAAAACATGGAAATTTTATTTCCAAGCGGTGCAGTAGGGGGCATTGTGTTTCTGACAAACACATCTCTTGTTTAGTGAATGCGAATAGCATCAGCCAGTAAGTCCTGCATTGGTAAATTTGAACAGGGCTTCCTCATGTTCTCACTTTTTATAGGTAGACTTTTATACTTTCTATAAGTTACAGAAGGCTTATGGCCTGTCTCAATGACTGTTTAGGCAAATTATTTGTTCATGAAGCTGTAATTGTATTTGTCCACTAAATATCAGAGTTTTCTTTTCATTAAAATGTCTAAAAAATGCGTTTGAACTATACTTATTTAATAAAAAATAAGAGCTTAATTTGAGCAATTTAAATACCTTTACGACGATGCAGCTGGTATGCAATGTGGTTTGCTTGTTTTTATGCCCCCACTTTATTCGGTGGGGGGGGGGGGNTCACCTGTAAACATTTATCTCATAAACTGCTTGGCAGTTTTTCATGAAAATTCACAACAATGATCCTTGTGTGACCCTCTTTCAAAGTTGTTCAAATTGCTTCAGTCCACATAGGAAATTAGGTTAAAAAAGTTGAAACTTTTAAAATCTACTCTGAAACCATAAGGCCCAGATGTTTAATAATTGTTTTATCATATTTTTCGTCATTTATGAAATTGTTCCTGGAGTCAAAACTGTTGCTTTGGGGCTGTTTTATCAGGGTTTGACAGAACTTTCTGCTTGCTATCAAAGCAGATAGCAAGCCGACAGAGCTTATTTTCTTCTTATACCTTATTCTTATCACTGGACCAATATCAGGGCAAGCCCCCCTCAGGTCCCAGGTGTGGTAAACGCAGATCCCTGCCTACCAGGATACGATAAACACTTTGTAAGAAACTGAATGAATCTAGGACTTGTATTTGCATATCAACATTTATTATACATGTATACCTATAGTCAGACTCACATTCCGGTGTACCTTCGGTATAAACTACAAACAACTTGATAGACTTTAAAATGACTTCATTAATGTACACATCAAAATGACATCATGATATATGTAAATATTCCCTTGGGTCGATATAATGATATTTTTTATGTTCGAAATGTATACATTATTTGTTGTGCTGGTGACTTGTAATGTTGTATTTCATCAAAATAAGGTATATAATAAATGGAATATTGAACGATTTTTTGGTGTTCCAATGGTTTTTATTAGATTTGTTGATTGTGTGAAAACAAATTCCACTCACCTTGCAGGCTCATGAAATACAATATCACACAATCAATGCAATGAAACCCATCTGAACACCACAGATACATATTATTCACTATGTATACATGTACACATGTAATCCAGAAGTAACAGCTAAAGCACACATTATATATGATTATCCATGTATAGTCATTGTATTCTTGGGGTCTAACAGATGTACTCACTCATCACCTTACAAAAATAACATTATAACATTGTAATTTATATCTGTATATGTACTAAACATAAGCTGCTTCCCCAACCGNCTTTCCCCTAAAAAAAGGCTGAGGCCCCTTCCCCAAAAAGGGTGTTTTGGCCCTGTAAACATACTTCATATAAAAATTACAAAACTTAATAATGTGTCCAAAATGCACACTATGAATGATTCATATTTTAAGCTAAACCCATAACCAAGATTTCTTTTTTTCAGCAAATAACTTAATAACAATTATTGTACGAAATCATGTGCATTGTTTATTAACCGTTTGATAGTGAGGTACATGTAGTGGTAGTGGTTTCAATCCCCATTACAGCCATGGGCTGGTTATTATGAACAAGTGATACATTTATACAATTAAAATACATTTCTTGATTGTGTACTTTGAAATAACAAAGAAACCAAAGCAAGTTGTTTTACATATATTTCGCAATTATAATATACTGCCAAGTCTTTTAAGAATTAAAATGAGCCACGCTCTATGAAAAGGGGGTTTAATGCATGTGCATCAAGTGTCGTCCCAGATTAGCCTGTGTAGTCTGTACAGGCTAATCAGGGACGACATTTTCTGCTTTTATTGTATGTTTTGTTTAAAGGAAGACGAAAATCCAGTTTCAGCGGAAAGTGTCGTCCCTTATTAGACTGCACAGGCTAATCTGGGACGACCATTTACGCACATGCCTTAAACACCCTTTTCACAGAGGGACGCTCAAATACTTTCCACTATATGTAATCTTCAGGCACGAGACTCAGCTAACGTTGAGCCCACCTCCCCTACCGCCCTGACAACCTCCAAGCGCCCCCTGGTGGTGAATACGCCCAACATGCCCAAGAAACGCATCGGTCCATGGTCACCCATTCAGAAGAAGCCGATAGACCATGTTGACATAGCCTTCATGTGCACGAAAAAAGTGCCAAAATGATTTTCATATCAGTACTTTTGTGTGTTATGTTTATATGAATAAATGCACTCTATACATTCAGCAAATGCTTATCTCAAATCATCTTTAAATTAACTGTATTCTGACTTTCAATTTTGCCAATTTTTTCTTGTGTCATTTTATAAATAAACAATTATGCTTTTAAGAAAATTTAATGTGTTTGTTGTTTTTTTTTTTATAAAGAAGACTTACACATTCAAATTATACACTCAAGTGAAAATATTTTTTAAATAACTTACTCTGCTAAGTTAATGCCAATAAAAAAAAAGAAGAAAAAAAAACTAAAAAAAAAGTGAATGCCAATTTTATATGGAAAAAATTATTCAGGTATAACATGTGTAAAATGATAGCTGTTTCTATACTGTATGTGTTTTGTGATATGATTGTTTGAAAATGAAATCAGACTGTTGTATAGATTATATATTTTTTAGATTTGTAAAGGACTATTGATACAAGTAGCGAAAGTTTCATTCTATTCATGTTACAATGTCGATATTGATGCGTTATAAGAACCAATAATTGTAGAGAAACAAAGCTTTGAACATATGGTTCAAGTCAAGTTATGTGTAGTCAATCTGATAAATTTAACCCTTTGAGCGCTGGAACCGGATTTTGAAGGCCTATGCAAACAGTTTGGATCCAGATGAGACGCCACAGAACGTGGCGTCTCATCAGGATCCAAACTGTTTGCTATTTTGATAGTATTCTTTGATTTTTTTTTAAGAAAATGCTAATTTTAGAAATTCAGCAGACGACATTTTAGCAGACGACAAATTTCCCAGCATGCAAAGGGTTAAATAAATCAAAACTTTACATTTATATTCACATAAACCCTTTAAAAGAAATTTACCAAGTAAGCAGTACTTTTCTCAGAGTATAAATCTATGTCCAGCGTGTCAAGATTTGTGAACAAACCAATGTCTGTGAAATCAGATAGTTTTAAAAGTGCAAATTTTAAGTGTACGTAAAATGTATGGAGACATTTGATTTCTTTTCTCAAATAAAACCTTTATGAAACTGATTAGTGCTTTGCATGTATAAACAAGGGGAAGTTTTGTAGGATTGTAAATTGAAATAGCTCATTTCTTTATCAGTGCATGTTGTTATTTATGCAATTCAATGAGTGCTTATTTAATTATTACAGTTGTAACATGCTATATATTGATACACCATGATTTTATGGGTGCTATGAAAAACATGCTTTTTTATTTAAAAACATTTACATTTAACTTATCTTACCTTTTCGATTATAAATTTTCTTTTAATACATTTATACCCAGCTTTCCATTGAAAATTATAATCTATTGAGTTTGATCGTTGACAATATAGTGCTGATTTTTACCTCACCAGAGCACAAACTGCCCACGATGAGCTATTGTGATCACTCTTTGTTTGGCATCCATCGTCGTGTGGTGTTCATCCTCAACTTTCAGCTCGTTACCCCTCTTGGGGCCTCATTTTCATCCAGTCTTGATGATTCATGGTCAGAATTTTTATTGTGACATTATCTTGAATGAGTTCACATCTTTGTCACGTGAATCCAAAAACTCTTAGAAAACCTTGTTACCACTCTAGACGCCACATTAATGACTTAATCTTGATGAAACTTGGTGAGAATGTTTATCTTTACAATATCTAGACTGACTTTTAATTCAGGTCAGGTGCACCTAAACACTAGTTCAACAGGTCAAATCATACAAGAACCTAGCCATCATCCTAGAGGCTTCATTTATTACTCAAGCTTGATGAAACTGGGTCAGAATCTTCATCTTTAAAATGTCTAAGCCTAGTTCAAATCCGGGTCAGGTGCGTCCAAAAACAAGGTCACCAGGTCAAATTCATGACAAAAACTTGGTACCACTTTAGATGCCACATTTATGCCTCAGTCTTAAGAAAACTTGGTCAGAATGTTTATCTTTAAAATATGAAGGCCAAGGTTCAGTGGGGTCAAAACCTAGATGACCAAACTGGTAAAGTTTTCAACAAAAGGTCTCCATTAACTCAGGTGAGCATTTAAGGACATTATGGCCCTCTTGTTCATTTTTCAGATTTGATTCTTGCATTTTCTGAAAGCATAACTAAAATATAGGAAACTTTTTCATTTCACTTTCTTATTAAACTCTTGTATATATATAAAGCGAGGTTGACTTTTCCATCTTTGAATTGTAAATAGCATTGCCATTAATATATGTGTTATGTTAAAATAAATATTCTTAATGTAAGTAAGTTCATTAAATTTTAAGATGTATTTTCAATATTTATGTAACTTCTTGTGAAATCTTGGGAAATATATATTTAAATATATCATGATTCTCAAAGTTTGTTGTTTTTTTAAAAGGTGAACAGCATTTAACTATTCAACAAATGTTCATGCATGCCCTCTGTTAGCTAGCATAGTGCTGCATGCCCTTTGTTAGCTAGCATAGTGCTGCATGCCCTTTGTTAGCTAGCATAGTGCTNAGGGAAGTCAACGACAATCTAACATCACAATTATCTCTTTAAGCACATCTGTGTAACGTCAATTTAAAAAAAGAAATCACTTATCTTTGTATTTACAGCAGTGGCGGGGATGACATTTCAAAGATCCATACTTCGGTCTTTTAACTGTGACCTCCAGCAGTTGGTCATGGTGTATCCGATCCCGTCGAGAGTTACTGTCTGTATCCAAATATACGGACAGCTGTTCGAGAAAAAGATATGTTAGAGATGACACCAACTTCGTATATTAGATACAGACAAAGACCATGGCTATATTTTTTTTTTTAATCTATGTATTGTAGTCTAAGTGTTCTAAGCAACACAGTGATATAATTTTTCAAATTTGTTGAAGCGCAAAAACCTTCCATTTACGATAATAATTGTCAGTTATGAAAGTTCAAAGGGAGTTTGAGACTTAATAAGTACCCATGCACATTCGGGCGCAAGTGAATTGTTTTAAAGCTATCACTTTCATGGGGGAATACAACAAACATTATTCATTAGTATAATAAATGTGTTTGTTTTTTCAATACTTCGAGCGCTATTTTAGTCTTCGTTTTTTAATTAGTTTAAAAAAATAATAATGTGTTATTTTCAATTTCCTAAAACAAACTCTAAATCAATAATCACTTTTTCAAGCACTGTCACAACAATAAAGCATACGTTATAAACTTAATATTTACCTGATCAGGTAAACTACACAGCCATCCAAGTCAAAAGCGCTACATCCAATGGTCGCTTTAATCAAGTTTCACACCTTTCCATACCATCTGATCACATCTCAGAAAGGCGCAACATGCCGCTAGCTCAAATAAAAAGATGAATTCGTGGTAAATGGATGGGGCGATGGCGCTCAGTGTATAAAATAAAACAGTTATCAGCTTATTCACACAACTGAAGCAATGTTTCAAACTGCTAATGTTTGACAATAAAAATGATTTACTTTACACATTATGTGATTTTCGGGGCTCGTGCTCTGCGAGGATTTATTTTGACCCAACACAGAAGCAATGTTGATATATTTTAATGTAGTATTCAAGTGTTGGCCGTATATCGATGTTTATGAAATGAAATATCTGAAAAAATATTCAATAACATGAACAAATGAGCAAGAACACAAACAAAAACACCGACACAACGAAAGAACGAAATAAACGCACTATTTATAAACTCTGCGAACAATACCAAATAGTACATACATGTTACAATAATATGTTATTTAAAAGTTATCAAAGAAAAGGGATAGTTTATCTGAGTAAATATATAATTTTCTCCAAAAATTAGAAATACGTCAATGTATGCCAGTTGAAATTTCCGTGCACGTGAATCACGAGTCAGTGTTAGATAACTCCAATGTTAGTAATGCATGCATACGGTTTAACTGTTAGGTTGCTTCCCTCTGATCAGTGAAATGTATTTAAATGTATATTTAAGATTGAAATAGTCTGGATGTTATGCGAATTTAATTTTTACCCTACGACATGATTTTTAAAGTCTGCATATAGCCGAAGCCATATGAGCTAACAAGAGACTTGAAAGCGTATGTAATTTATACTGATTACATCCTTTATCACTAAATAATATGGGGATGTCGCCAGTCGAAGTTTAATAAAACCTTAAAGACCGAGTGATATATATTTACCGTTGTTTGTATTTTAAAGCATATTTGAATATTTTTGGTTTTCGGTTAACCGCAATGTCGGAGGTATGTTGTCCTATCGGCGTAGGTTTTCGAATAAGATCGTGTTGGCATCTAGTGCCAGGAAAGGCACTGAGCAATATGCAGTACCGGTAATCGTATAGGTATGATGCAAAGTCTGTGCAGAAATCGGACGGCCACTAGTTGCAATAATGTAACTCTGGACTCCGTTAACACTACGTTTCGAGTTACAAGTCGAGAGGATACAAGCAATGGATCAAAATCAAAATCTATAAAATAACATTTTCTCCGGCAATTAGAGTAAGGGTCACCCAAGAAAACAATTTGTATTCATTCCCAGACGAAAAAAATAAACAGTTAACGAGATAAAACATACTTTTATCGAAAATTAGATTTCCCAATAAAAACTCGGTCAAATTTCGGCCATGACAGTTACCGCGTGATCTCGCGAGATTTGAAAAAGAAATGTAGGAGGAGCTATGCCATATAAGGTAATCCTACTACGCATTTACGTAGGCCGCCATGTTGGCTTTATTGAAAAATACTACGATTTCCATATATGNCCATGGTCTAGTGATAACATACTTTACTTCATATCGTCATGGATCACAGGTTGAAGTAAGACTAGTAGTGGACCCATGGTCTAGTGATAACATACTTTACTTCATATCGTCATGGATCGCAGGTTGAAGTAAGACTAGAAGCAGATCCGTGGTCTAGTGATAACATACTTTACTTCATATCGTGATGGATCGCAGGTTGAAGTAAGACTAGAAGCGGATCCGTGGTCTAGTGATAACATACTTTACTTCATATCGTCATGGATCGCAGGTTGAAGTTAGACTAGAAGCGGATCCATGGTCTAGTATTAACACACTGACTTCACATCGTCATGGATCGCGGATTGAAGTAAGACTAGTTGTGGATCCGTGGTCTAGTGATAACACAATGACTTTACATCGTCATGGATCGCGGGTTGAAGTAAGACTAGTTGCAGTTCCGTGGTTTAGTGATAACCCACTTTACTTCACATCATTTTGGATTGCGGATTGAAGCAAGACTAGTAGTGGATCCGTGGTCTAGTGATAACACACTAACTTCACATGGTCAAGGATTGCAGGTTGAAGTAAGACTAGTAGTGGATCCGTGGTCTAGTGATAACACACTGACTTCATATCGACATGGATCGCAGGTTGAAGTAAGACTAGTAGCGGATCCATGGTCAAGTGATAACACACTTAACTTCACATCATCATGGATCACAGGTTGAAGTAAGACTAGTAGCCGATCCGTGGTCTAGTGATAACACACTTTACTTCACATCATCATGGATCACAGATTGAAGAAAGACTAATAGTAGATCCATGGTCTAATGAAAACACTATTTACTTCACATCGTCATGGATCGCAGGTTCAAGTAAGACTAGTAGCGGATCCGTGGTCTAGTGATAACACACTTGACTTCACATCGTAATGGATCGTGGGTTGGAGTAAGATTAGAAGTGGATCCGTGGTCTAGTGATAACACAGTGACTTTACATCATCATGGATCGTAGGTTGAAGTAAGCCTAGTAGGGGATCCGTGGTCTAGTGATAACATACTGACTTCACATCATCATGGATACAGGTTGAAGTAAGACTAGTAGTGGACCCATGGTCTAGTGATAACACACTGACTTCACATCGTCATGGATACAGGTTGAAGTAAGACTGGTAGTGGACCATGGTCTAGTGATAACATACTTTACTTCATATCCTCATGGATCACAGGTTGAAGTAAGACTAGTAGTGGACCCATGGTCTAGTGATAACATACTTTACTTCATATCGTCATGGATCGCAGGTTGAAGTAAGACTAGAAGCGGATCCGTGGTCTAGTGATAACATACTTTACTTCTTATCGTCATGGATCGCAGGTTGAAGTAAGACTAGTAGCGGATCCGTGGTCTAGTAATAACACACTGACTTCACATCGTCATGGATCGCGGGTTGAAGTAAGACTAGTTGTGGATCCGTGGTCTAGTGAAAACACACTGACTTCACATCGTCATGGATCGCAGGTTGAAGTAAGACTAGTTGCAGATCCGTGGTTTAGTGATAACCCACTTTACTTCACATCATCATGGATTGCGGGTTGAAGCAAGACTAGTTGTGGATCCGTGGTCTAGTGATAACACACTAACTTCACATGGTCATGGATCGCAGGTTGAAGTAAGACTAGTAGTGGATCCGTGGTCTAGTGATAACACACTGACTTCATATCTACATAGATCGCAGGTTGAAGTAAGACTAGAAGCGGATCCATGGTCTAGTGATAACACACTTTACTTCACATCATCATAGATCACAGATTGAAGAAAGACTAGTAGTGGATCCATGGTCTAATGAAAACACTATTTACTTCACATCGTCATGGATCGCAGGTTGAAGTAAGACTAGTAGCAGATCCGTGGTCTAGTGATAACACACTGACTTGATATCTACATAGATCGCAGGTTGAAGTAAGACTAGTAGCGGATCCATGGTCTAGTGATAACACACTTTACTTCACATCATCATGGATCACAGATTGAAGAAAGACTAGTAGTGGATCCATGGTCTTATGAAAACACTATTTACTTCACATCGAATTTGATCGTGGGTTGGAGAAAGACTAGTAGTGGATCCGTGGTCTAGTGATAACACAGTGACTTTACATCATCATGGATCGCAGGTTGAAGTAAGCCTTGTAGGGGATCCGTGGTCTAGTGATAACATACTGACTTCACATCATCATGGATCGTTGGTTGAAGTCATACTAGTTGCAGATCCGTGGTTTAGTGATAACACACTTTACTTCACATCTTCATGGATCGCAGGTTGAAGTCATACTAGTTGCAGATCTGTGGTTTAGTGATAACACACTTTACTGCACATTTTCATGGATCGCAGGTTGAAGTCAGACTAGTAGAGGATCAGTGGTCTAGTGATAACACACTTACTTCACATCTTCATGGATCGCAGGTTGAAGTCATACTAGTTGCAGATCCGTGGTCTAGTGATAACAATCTGACTTCACATCATCATGGATCGCAGGATGAAGTCATACTAGTTGCAGATCCGTGGTTTAGTGATAACACACTTTACTTCACATCGTCATGGATCGCAGGTTGAAGTCATACTAGTTGCAGATCTGTGGTCTAGTGATAACACACTTTACTTCACATCGTCATGAATCGCAGGTTGAAGTCATACTAGTTGCAGATCTGTGGTCTAGTGATAACACACTTTACTTCACATCGTCATGGATCGCAGGTTTAAATCAGACTTGTAGAGGATCCGTGGTCTAGTGATAACACACTTACTTCACATCTTCATGGATCGCAGGTTGAAGTCAAGACTAGTTGCAGATCCGTGGTTTAGTGATAATACACTTTACTTCACATCTGCATGGATCGCAGGATGAAGTAAGACCAGTAGCGGATCGTTGGTCTAGTGAAAACATACTTGACATCACATCTACTAGAATCGAGGTCTCAAGTCCCTACCGCCAGTTGGGCATCAGTGTTGTTATGATGTTTCATTCACTTTTCATAGGCATGACACGCTGGTTATATGTAGCATGGATAAAGTGTGTTATTTAGATATTGTTTATTTTGATATTGTGTGAAATATTTTTTTCGTTATACAAGCTCATAAGAACATGACCTAAGCATGGCTGACCCCAAAATTGATATGTGTCTTCCTTTTATCCTGAAGAACCAGCAATCTAATGTGGACGATCATTCTGAAGATAATGCAGGGAAACTATGTTACAAGACCTTTTACATTGATGTTGGACTTCAAAGTTCACAGGCATCTTTCTTGCCTCCCCAGTAACCATCACACCACTTAGGTCAAAGCTTAATGCAGAAAACATACTAGCAAGGGGAATGACCAACATTCCGATATGAACGGACAGGTGCAAAGCAATATACTATACACAGCATCCACCAAGTTCTTCGATTTGAGGGTCTGCAGGTTGTGGTGGGCGNGGGAGGTGGATTGCAACAACATCACAATTCGTTTCAGATGTTCTAAATCATTTGACTGATTTTTCTGATTACAGACATTAAAATTTCTGATAACAGACATTAAAAAGTGTTAAATAAGTCACAGGGTAATGAAGCCAATTAATGCAAATAGATAGATAGATATGCTTATCAAAGAAAAAATGCAATATGCCCATTATTCCACATATAACACATCCCAAAGAAATATATAACTGGTTAATGGTGAGGCATGTTACATCATGTTAGATGTCTGCACATACAATAACAATTTGTAAACAGGAAAACAAACAAAGCTCAAATATCTCTCACCTATTATTTTGGTTTATACTCATTTAACTTACATCGCTAATTGGATGGTCAAGTAATGTATTTTACAATATGGGACAAGAAATGTCGGAATATCTGATGACCCTTCATTGCTCACTAAATGCTTCGGTTTACAGACATTAACAACAAACACTCCAAAAAGGTCCAGTAGCGAAAATTCTAATCGGGAAACATTAATGGTTATTTTAAACCAGATTGCTCACGTAACATTACGGTTTGCCTAAAAGAGTGCTATTTTGGTCATGTTATGCTCATCTGATAGAGAATTCTCTCATACAAACATTGTGACAAAGGTAAAAAATTTAGTGCATCCATAAGCACATACACTATTATGCACATGGTACTATGCCCTAGAAAGTTAAAAACAAAACAAAAAAAACTTATGTAAGTGGGACAACTTTATTGTCACTGTACAATTTCCCACAAAATTTGACACAAATGCTTCAATGTTTAAAGCACTGTGCTTTTGTAAGCGGGACTACTTTTTGCACAAAGTACAATTTCCTACACAGTTCAAAGCACTGGGCTTATGCAAGTAGGACTACTTTTTTGTTCACTGTACAAATTCCTACTTAGTTTAAAGCACTGTGCTTTTGTAAGCAGGACTACGTTTTGCACAAAGTACAATTTCCTACACAGTTCAAAGCACTGTTCTCATGTAAGTAGGACTACTTTTTTGTTCACTGTACAAATTCCTACTTAGTTCAAAGCACGTGCTTTTGTAAGCAGGACTACTTTTTGTACGAAGCACAATTTCCTACACAGTTCAAAGCACTGTGCTTATGTTCACAGAACAAAGTGCTCAACTCTCTGAAACCCCACCCATTCCGTAACTTAGACTTTCTTCGAGCATTCTGACATATTGCCTTCACGGCTATTTTTCGGCCCGTTGAGTTTGTGATGTCGCATATCTGTAGCACCCTGGAGTTGTCAAACACTGACGGCATACTCTTAATGATCTGACTCAACTGAAACATAATAACAACAGATTGGTTTTCAGGATTTTGAAACACAAATGAGCCACGTTCAGGGAAAACTTGGCTTAATGCATATGCGTGTTCTTTATTGACTTTCAAGTGTCGTCCCAGATTAACTGGTGCAGTCCGCACAGGCTATTCAGGGATGGCACTTTTGGCTTTTATAGAAATACATTTAAAGAAAGTCTTTTATAAATACAAATTCTGTCTAAGCGAAAAGTGTGGTCCCTGATTAGCCTGTGTGATCTGAACAGCCTAATATGGGGCGACACTTTAAACACATGCACTCAGCTCAAATCATGGAGAAATTACAGCTTTTGAGCGAAAAATATAATCAGAAACATGAAGTTCAATAAGTTCTTTGACATGGTAGTGGAGCAATATATTTTTTGTATGTTTCTTTTATGTCCGTTAAATAAATAATAAATAAAACACAATAAACGAGTAACTAACCAAGTGTCATTATGGTCAATTTTGGAGTTATAATGGCCTGAATACATGTACATACCCAAAACAGTAAAATTAACGATTTACAAATTAGATTGACATGTCTGATGAATTTAGGAAGTTGTCACAACAAATTTGATCTACTGGTATGTTTATTCAAAATAAAGACAAGAATCTGTGTTTGAAAATCGTACATAAAATCTTGTGAATGGTACGCTGCCTAGTTACCATGTTTGGGGGCAAAAACAGTTCACAAAATATTGGAATCAGTACTTATTTTGAAACCTTGCTCCCATGTGAAAATTCTCAATAAAATCTTGTAAAGGGCATGTACCATAGTTAAGCTCATTTGGTCGTTGTTGGCTCAGGTACTTCTTTATAGTACCCCAGGTACTCTTTAGTAGACTGCAAGTTACCCAGGGTGGGGAAAATACACTTAAAGGCACCCTGCAATACTCCAGGGTACTTTTTAGTATATTTTTCGTACCCCTTGTACTTTGTAGTATACTTTAGTGTACCCTTTGTACTTCTAAGTAGTACCTGAGCTGACAATGACCAATCGAGCCCTAGTTACCATGTTTGGGGGCATGAACTGCAGGATGTAGCGCGCATGCTGGCCGCAGTTCACGGCCTCGTCCACCAGACTAATGATGAAACTCGTCTTCTGGCTCACCTCGCCGTCGTGAACAACTGCGTTCATCAGTCGAAACAGATTCACTGGAATAGAGAACGTGCAAGAATCATAAGTTAAAATCTATTTATTTTAGCTCGATTGCATCCAAAGTCTAAGGCTTATCTGAAACACTCTCGAGTCTGTTGCCTGGGACTAGAACCAGTACTTTGTGTCTATTGAGTGTCTTAAGAACGCTTTCACAATATGGATCAAACTCGTGACCTCCCGGTCGCTGTCATTGAACATGCCATCATACCAAGAAACATTGGAGTAGCAAAGATCAT
>VMBQ01008971.1:0-34992 GCA_007657795.1 Dreissena rostriformis
TTGTTTTTGTAACACTTTGATGTCTACTCTTAAATTCTTTACAATACTCTGTTAGACAAAATCATGACCAAAATAGTGCCCCAGATTTCATTCAAGATAAGTTTATGTCATGAAATTGTGAGTTTCAGTCTAATTAGGAAACATGTTGTTCTTGTCTTGTTACATAACTGATAAACATATGGATGGTTCAATAATTGTTGAGTTTGGAATGTTTGTTGATCATTCTCTACTGTAACATGTTTTGTGCAAAGCCATATTTTTCCACGACTGAATTGGTCCGATACCATAAAAAGGAATTTAAAACAGAATCGTTAATTATGCTTGGAAGCAAAAAAATAATAAAAAAGGTATTCAATTTGATTTAATTAAAAATTTACATCAGTGTTGTTGTTGTTGAATGTAATTGCTTCATTTTCTTGAAGTTCCTCTTGTTCATTACTAAAATTACTTCACAAATGTGCCTTAGACATCTATTTTGTATTTTTATTTTTTCGTTCACCTGAGCACAACTTGCTAATGTTGAGCTGAAGTGATTACCTTTTGTCCGTCGTCCATCCTGCAACATTCGTCGTCAACATTTTTTAACACTCTAGAGGCCACATTTATTGTCCGATCTTCATGAAACGTCATCAAAACATTTGTCCTAATAATCAGGGTTGGCACCAATCGACCGCCCCCGGTTTTAACCGGCGGTTTTTACCGGTTAAAACCGCCCCGGTCAATACTCCCGAAGTGGTCATTACTGGTCAATACTNCTGGGTCATATGAGGTCAAAAACTAGATCACTATAAGGTCCAGTTAAAGAAACGGCTTGTTTATAGTCTAGAAATCACATTTATTGTCCAATCTAGGTGAAACTTGGTCAGAACATTCGTTCTAATGATATCTGGCCTTAGTTGGAAAATGGTTACAGTCTGTTGAAAACTTGGCAACCTGGGGGGGGGAGGCAGTTTTCCTTATAAGGCTTATGTAAAACCTTGTAAACACTCTAGAAGTAACATATGTCAAATCTTAATGAAGCTTTATCTGAAGATTTGCTCTAATGATATCTCAGCTGAGATTGAAACAAGTTCCGGTTTGTTGAAAAACATTGCCGCCTGGGGGTAGGGCAGTTTTCCTTATGTGGCTTTAGTAAAACCTTCTTAACACTCTAGAAGGCTCATAAATTGTCCAGTCTCCATGAAACTTGGTTTGAACATTACATTTTGTTCTAATGATATCTCGACTGAGTTTGAAAATGGGTTCAATTTGGTGAAAAACATGGCTAGGAGGGGGTGAGGCAGTTTTTCCTCAATGGCTAAAGTAAAACGTTGTGAACATTTTAGAAGTAACGTTTTAGTCCAATCTTAATGAAAATTGGTCAGAACATTTGTCCTCATGATATGTTTGCCAATTTTGAAACTTGGTAATGTGTGGAAAAAACTAAGTCACTAGACCAAAAGCTTGGTAAAACTATAGAAGTCACATTTTAAGGCAAATCTTCTTGAAACTAGGTCAGAACATTTGTTCTAAAATATATCTTGTCTGAGTTTAAAAAAAAGTGTGCCTATTAATTTGATATTTTAGTTCCATAAAGTACTTTTATTATCATGAAATCGACCTTCTCATAAAAGTTTAGTTAGTTTGGGTCTCAGGTGAGCCCCTTAGGGCCCATAGTTAGTTTGGGTCTTAGGTGAGCCCCTTAGGGCCCATAGTTAGTTTGGGTCTCAGGTGAGCCCCTTAGGGCCCATACATGTAGTTAGTTTGGGTCTCAGGTAAGCCCCTTAGGGCCCATAGGCCATAGTTAGTTTGGGTCTTAGGTGAGCCCCTTAGGGCCCATAGTTAGTTTGGGTCTCAGGTGAGCCCCTTAGTGCCCATAGTTAGTTTGGGTCTCAGGTGAGCCCCTTAGGGCCCATAGTTAGTCTGGGTCTCAGGTAAGCCCCTTAGGGCCCATGCAGGGCTTTTTTTTCCTGCCTTTGTGAAGTGGCCTTGGCCCCTCACTTTGTGAAGAATGAGTCACGAACTTTTCAATTTGTGAAAAAAATGAGTCACAAACTTTCCAAAATTGAGAAAAAAAATGAGACGCAAACTTCTGAAAATTGTGAAAAATCAAGTGGCGAACTTGTAAAAATTGTTAAATTCATTTTGTTTAGAATTATTACAAAAAAAAGTATGTTAAATACTTGCATCAAACTTAAATTTCAAAATAATGCATTAAAATCATGTTTTGATTGTCTGGACTCTTTTTCTCTCAAAAAATAAGTTCAGGGACAATATTTGGGCATAAATTATGTCTGTACATACACTAATGAAAGCAATGACACTAAAATAAAACGTAATTTTGAATTGTGAAATGGCCGTTTTTGACAGATTTGAGCACAAAAAGTCTNCTTAGGGCCCATGCAGGGCTTTTTTTCCTGCCTTTGTGAAGTGGCCTTGGCCCCTCACTTTGTGAAGAATGAGTAACAAACTTTTCAATTTGTGAAAAAAATGAGTCACAAACTTTCCAAAATTGAGAAAAAAATGAGACGCAAACTTCTGAAAATTGAGAAAAAACAAGTTGCGAACTTGTAAAAATTGTAAAATTCATTTTGTTAAGAATTATTACAAAAAAAGTATGTTAAATACTTGCATCAAACTTAAATTTCAAAATAATGCATTAAAATCATGTTTTGATTGTCTAGACTCTTTTTCTCTCAAAAAATAAGTTCAGGGACAATATTTGGGCATAAATTATGTCTGTACATACACTAATGAAAGCAATGACACTAAAATAAAAAGTAATTTTGAATTGTGAAATGGCCGTTTTTGACAGATTTGAGCACAAAAAGTCTGATTTTCACAGTTAAAATGGCCGTTTTTGTGGCCCATTAGATTTGTGAATTGGCCGTGTCGAAATTGAACGGCCTATCTCTAATAAGGAAAAAAAGCCCTTCCATGGCCTTCTTGTTCTCTTAACGATAAGACAAGAAAGAATGTTATTGGTAGTTAAGCAGTACCATGTAGATATTGCCTAATTTGTTGACTGATTACATTAATGAAACTTTTTTTCTAAAAGTAAAAAGAAACTTTCTATGTTAGTTTATTTAGGATAACAAATTGTATGTTAATATACATATTTGGACTTCTTATAGAAAAAAAGATGTATTTCAAATTGTATTTATATTTATATCCCTCCCTCCACGGCCCACTTCCACCTTTACGTATTGTAAACCAAAGAATAAAAATTAATGGCCTAAATGACCTAATATTTAAGATAATATGATACTATCTTTTACATATCCACTTGAGTAGCTAAATACCCTGTAAGAATAAAGTGTTCTTAATTGCAGTTGAACGAATATGGTCATATTGACATGAAGTCAACTTCTATTTATATATTTCTTTATACTAAATGTTTTTTTGTAGCTTCTGTAATAGAATATTTTGAAATTTTAGCGTCTTCTTTTGGAGACATAACAGTATCAGCAGTGTTCTGCCGAGGCCGCGAAATTGCGATAATCTCGCTTTTTTTTTTACAAATGTCGCTAAAAAATACGTCCAGACGTGATTTTTGTCGCAAACAAAAAGTCAGAGAATGAATCGTCAAAAACACGAAAAAACTTGGGAGCGAAAATAAAAATATCCCGAATCATAATATGTACGAATCATACTTCCGGTGTTTTATATTCGGCGCTACAATCTTAGCCAATCAATATAACAAGGTGCTCGAGGTTATTCTCCATTGAAGAGTATTTGCTTGCAATGTTAAAATGGAAGTTTCTGCTTCGTCTCTGAAGAAAAAAAAAGCTCGAACATTGTTGATGTATTTTTCCACGCAAAATAAAAACCAAGCAAAAGCCATTGATCCTTCGATTGCTGCTATAACAAGTAATGAGTGCAGTACTACTACTACTAGTAATTTAACTTCCCCACCCGTTTCGTTGCGGGACGGTAAAAACGACACTGACACTAATTTGACTAAATCCAAAAAAGTTGAACGAAAATTCCAAAGCTCGTGGTTGAAGAAGCATAGTTGGCTCGCGAACGATAGCGATAACAAATTTATGACATGTTCTATATGTATAAAACACAAAAAAGATAGCGTGTTCACAACGAATAACACAAATTTTAAGACGACTACTCTTGTGAGACATGCTGACAGCAAGGAGCACAAGGATGCTGTACAGGCTGATTTATTGAGTCGGCAATATGTTAAAGTTCTTGTCTGGTGAAAGGGTTGATAGTTTGATGACAATAAAACTTGAAAGTGGTGAAATTAAAGATTTTGACTTTGTAGAGGTTTTGAAATTCTGGAGATCTGCAAAGCAAAGAAAGATCTTCAATTAAACTTAACTAGAACAACCCAGTGTGTAAATAAAGTTACATTAAGTTACAGTTTACTAGTTAATTTGTTGAAATGTTTGAAAATTAAAATGAACCAAGTTTACTGCTCGACTAGTTTATTTGTTGAAATATTTTGAAAACTGACATTAACAAAGTTGGAGAAACTTCTATAGACCACTGATGAATTGGTACCAGATGTCGAGGTAAATAAGCATATGATATACATTCATTATTTGATCATTTTTGCTGCTTTTGCTCNTTCCGGTGTATTTATATTCGGCGCTACAATCTTAGCCAATCAATTTAACAAGGTGCTCGAGGTTATTCTCCATTGAAGAGTATTCGCTCGCAATGTTAAAATGGAAGCGTCTGCTTCGTCTCCGAAGAAAAAGAAAGCTCGAGCATTGTTGACGTATTTTTCCCCGCAAAATAAAAACCAAGCAAAAGCCGTTGATCCTTCGATTGCTGCTTTAACAAGTTATGAGTGCAGTACTACTACTACTAGTAATTTAACTTCCCCACCCGTTTCGTTGCCGGACGGTAAAAATGACACTGACACTAATTTGACTAAATCCAAAAAAGTTGAACGAAAATTCCAAAGCTCGTGGTTGAAGAAGCATAGTTGGCTCGCGAACGATAGCGATAACAAATTTATGACATGTTCTATATGTATAAAACACAAAAAAGATAGCATGTTCACAACGAAAAACACAAATTTTAAGACAACTACTCTTGTGAGACATTCTGACAGCAAAGAGCACAAGGATGCTGTACAGGCTGATTTATTGAGTCGGCAATATGTCAAAGTTCTTGTCTGGTGAAAGGGTTGATAGTTTGATGACAATAAAACTTGAAAGTGGTGAAATAAAAGATTTTGACTTTGTAGAGGCTTTGAAATTCTGGAGATCTGCAAAGCAAAGAAAGATCTTCAATTAAACTTAACTAGAACAACCAAGTGTGTAAATAAAGTTACATTAAGTTAGAGTTACTAGTTAATTTGTTGAAATGTTTGAAAATTAAAATGAACCAAGTTTACTGCTCGACTAGTTGACCTGACCATGACCTGTGAGACATTTGTCCCATCTTGTTTTGTATACCTCGGCAGAACACTGTATCAGGTAATATTGGGTTTTAGTCATAACTGTTATTTACTGGTCTGTAACATCTAGTGTAATTAAACCTGCAAACAGTATTCATATTTTGGGTTTATCTTGAAATGCAATCTTACCTGCTTCAAACCATAGCATTAGCTTGGGGTATTGTGATTTTAATGTCATGTTTTATTGTCTAGTTGAAGTTGTTGATGGGTCCATTTATATGAATCATTTCGGAAATTTAATTACTAATTTAAACTTCTGATAATGTAATATTCTTTGTGCTAGAATTTTACTGGGCCTTTTATATCCATCAGGAACTCATTAAAAGGTAAAGATATAAACATTTTATTAAGTAACAATGTATATTTATTTAAATTTAAAAGTTATTTTAATATAAAACTGTATAAGTAAAATACTAATTACTATATTGGTGAAGTTGTCAAGTCGGTAGAAGTTATAACCATGTTAACCTGGCATGGGCAAGAGGTTATAAATCCGGCAAGTGCAAGTGGAAGTCATCCAGGCATGGGCAAGTGGAAGTCACCCAGGCATGGGCAAGTGGAAGTCACCCAGGCATGGGCAAGTGGAAGTCACCCAGGCATGGGCAAAAGCATCAACCTGCTTTACCCTTTGCATGCTGGGAAATTTGTTGTCTGCTAAAATGTTGTCTGCTGAATTTCTAGAATTAGCATTTTTGATTTTTTTCCAAAGAATACTATCAGAATAGCAAACAGTTTGTTCTGTGGCGTCTCATCTGGATCCAAACTGTTTGCAACGGCCTTTAAAATTTGGTTCCAGCACTGAAAAAGTTAAGTACATAGATGAATGCCAATGGCAAAAGGGTGAAAATATCCCCACCTGTTCAAAGAGCTTGGAGAAATTGTTTCACCCCAATTTACAAGTAAATCAATTAACAAACAATACCTATAAAGCAACCTCCCATTAAATTCCAGCAAACACAATTTGTCTTCACATTCACAAAATTAATTTAAGGTATTTTTCAGATGGCAATTTGGATTTGTAGTTTTTCTGAGTGGGAAAGTACTGTTAACCGGTACTTAATAAAGAAGGAAAAGATCCCTGTCTGGGATACAATGCAAACACCTTATTTCGGCTTCCCTGTGTCAGATAGTGACTTGTGAAGGCGTGGTTATAAATCCAATATATATTGGCCAGTTATACAAAGTGAGTGCCAAATTCTGCAATGCAATTTTTGGTTTCAGATTGAGATTAGCGATGGTGATGATGACGATGAAAATTTCTTTATTCCAAGAAGCATGAAGACCGACAGTACGTTGCCGCATATCGTGTTCCTGCCTAGGGCTCAAAAAGAATTATTTCACAAAAAGTTCAGGTAGGCGATTTATGTTTTTATATAAAATAAAGTACCTGTGTAGTTATTGGTTATGCAAAAATATCAAGTATTTCATATATTATACCCCCTGCCATATATTAAAGATGGTATACTGGAATCACCATGGATGTCTGTCTGTCCATCTGAATGTCTGAATGTAGACCCAAACTTGTCAGGAGGCATTCTCCAACACTTTTGGACACATTTTTGTAATTATCCCCACACTTTTTGAAAAAAAGGTGGGGATATTGTGGTTATCTCCGCCGTCCGTCCGTCCGTCCGTCCGTCCGTCCGTCCGTCTGTCTGTCTGTCTGTCTGTCTGTCTGTCCGTCTGTCCTGGCCAATATCTCCTCCTACACTATAAGCACTAGAACCTTGAAACTTACACACATGGTAGCTATGAGCATATGTGCGGCGGTGCACTATTTGGAATTTTGATCTGACCCCTGGGTCAAAAGTTATGGGGGTTGGGGTGGGGCCGGGTCAGAAATTATCACTCATTTTTTTAGGTTATTTTACATTTACTTCTTTATTTCTACACCGATTCACTTCAAATTGATACTGGACCTTTCTTATGACAAAACGGTCAATCTCAACCATGCATGGCCCCATTCCCAACCCTGGGGCGCCCCGCCCACATAGGCCACACCCACCAAAAATTGCCATTTACTATAATTTCTTCATTTCTACACGGATTCACTTCAAATTGATACTGAACTTCTCTTATGACAATACGGTCAATCTCAACTATGCATGGCCCCATTACCAACCCTGGGGCGCCCCGCCCACATAGGCCACACCCACCCAAAATTGCCTTTACTATAACTTCTTCATTTCTACACCAATTCACTTCTAATTGATACTGAACTTCTCTATGACAATACGGTCAATCTCGACTATGCATGGCCCCATTACCAACCCTGGGGCACACCTAGGTCAAACATTCGGTGTGGGGATACGCGTCGGCCTCTGCCGCGCCATTTCTAGTTTTAATTATCTTAAGTTATACAAGTTATGCCCCCTTTTCAACTCAGACAACTCTTGCTACATATGAGGCGTGATCTGAGAAAACTGGGCAAAATGCTTGTGCGTAAATTGTCATCCCAGATTAGCCTGTGCAGTCCGCACAGGCTAATCAGGGAAGACAGTTTCCGCTTTTATGGAATTTTTCATTTTTATGATGTCTCTTCTTAGGGAAAATCCAGTTTAGGCGGAAAGTGTCGTCCCTGAATAGCCTGTGCGGACTGCACAGGCTAATCTTGGATGACACTTTATGCACAAGCATAATGCCCAGTTTTCTCAGAACAAGACACATATTGCGACATGTAGTGATGTATTCATCGCCTTTTGTGACAAACACTAGTTTTGACAGTTCAGGGGCTCAGAGCAGGAAACTGTTGACTTGGAGTGGTAAACTTAGTGTAATTGGCTATTTTGTGACTTATTGGAAGACCTTCCCTTTTAACTGCATTCTGAATTCAAATATTGAAGAAGTAAAAGTACTGTAAGTTTTCAGACACTCACAATTTTCGCAGACCCTCGTTTATTAGCCAAAATAATAATTTTTGGTGACTCTTAAGTTTTCGGACATTCAGGTCTTTGTCAAAAATTAATTACTTTTAATTTTAGGGACAGTTAATTTTCTGCTATTTTACCAGAATTCTGCCCTGTTGTACTTATCTGGTGACACTTTGATCATGGGTTTTTACAAAATTTAATGGATTAGGGTCATCAACCTGGCAGACGAAAGCCTTAAGGCAATGGACCTTCAATTGAGAGTCATAACGGTAGTTAAATTCTAACTAACCACTGTTTCCGTTTGAAAATAAAATTAACAGTTTAACTTTCTCACCTTGTACGTAACTATGCAATCCAATATGGTAACTGCAGTCATTCAATCATGAGTCACATATCAGGATGAGATTTTGTTTACACTTTTGACTGTATTGCATGTTTTAAAAGTCCTTTTGTAAGCGTTTCTTAAGTTTATTTCAAGTGATATACATTTGTTCTTCATTTTCTTAAAAAAATATACAACTACACTGATGTCAGTATGTAAATACAGTTAACAGTTTTTGCTCTTTGTCTGCAGGAATGATCCAATCATTCATGTCTCCAGAGATGCCCCTAGGGTTCCCCCTCTACCAGAACTCCCGTGGGATGCCAAGACAACAGTCGAAAAATTGCCACGGGAAAGAAACAAAAGGGTCAAACAGGATAAGACATGTTCCAGGTCAATTAAACGACCCCGACGATCTAGTTTATTGGAGGTTAGAGAAAAGACAAGATCACTGTATGAAAAGCTACAGGGACCGTTGTTCTATGTCGGGTCATCGTCAGACAGCGACTGTGTTGTGATTTCTAGCATTAATAGGGATAGGCACAGTACGCTGGTTGAAAAACATAAGTGCAATGATGCTGAGGTGAAACAGCTGAAGAATACTCTGCAGAATGACATTAATGAAAAGCCTTGTTCAAACGACAAAGAAGCGAGGGAAAATCCGAATTCTCAAGCAGAACAAGACATTTTAAGATCCAATAGATGTTCAAGTAAAGGTTCTGGCAAAGAAAATTCTAATTTTGTGAGGTCAGCAAGTGTAGATACCTGTCATAATTCATCTTTGAAAGTTAAAAAAATAAGCCATTCATCATCAAGTGTAAGGCCTACTTTGCCACTGTCGGAATCAGAAGAGTCCGAAAAAGAGATGGATGACTCTGATTTTGATGTCCTTGAAAATCTGAGTTACTCCTTACGTAAACGGTATCAAAATCTGAGAATTCTGGGAAGTGAAAAGACTAATGTAAAGAACTGTACGGTTGTTTTGAATGATGTGCAAGGGCAAGAAAATGGTACAACGAAACCAAAAGCGAGACATTTTTTGGATGTATTTGGTTTGTCAGACAAAAGTGATGATGAATTACCAAACTTAATTGTAAATAAAAAATGTGTGGCACCTATCTCAGAATTGACAGAAGATGAACATATTCTGAATTCATGCACCAGCGATGACAATTTTGTCCTGTCTGAAAAATCTAGATGTATTCCTCGAGTTATATCTTACCCAGAATGTATCTATATTTCATCGGAGTCGAGTGATGTTGAAAGTGCGAGGAAATCTGATGGGCCCATGGATAAGGAAGATTTTGACAGTGTAACTGATGCAACAGAAGCTTTAGACAGCGATTTTAGCCTGGAAGATGGGGATAGCGTAATGGTTAAAATTGAACGTGTTGACGGTGACTTGAAACATTTTGAAGCTGCTTCTGTAAAGACTGTACCAATTTACAGAGATTCAAACAACAATGATGGTGTTTCTGTGAAAACTGAACTTATTTACAATGCTGTACATGATAAGGATGGTGCAACAGTTAAAACTGAACCCATTGAGCATGTCATCAACAATTTTGATGTAAAAATGGAAACAGATATTCTTCTTAAAGTCAAAACTGATGTTGGTACTCATAATCAAGATACTGAAACTGTTGAAACCAAATTGATTGATGATATCATAAACTCCATAGAAGTTACCTGTGCTATGAACACTGAAACTGCTGATAATGTCAGTATGAGTGTTACTGATGCTGTAAGGAATGATACAGATGTTGTTGAACACAACACTGACAGAGATTCTGACAGTCCGACACTGTCAGGTGTTCCCAATGTTGATTCACCGAGACCAGCTTCTAATTCCAGTTCACCATTTAGGCCTTCAGCATCTGCTTTATCAGCTTTGTCCTCATTTTTATCATCAGGACTAACGATCTCAAAATCAAAATCATCAAGCTCAACTTCATCGTTGTCATCAGTTTTGTCATCTTCAGCATTAGATGCTTCATCTTGGCGTATATCATCAGAGTTAGATCAGCGTTCTCTAGTCCGAGCAAAAAGGAAGGTCTTTCCTAAGCCTTACAGTGAAAACATTGCTCAACAAGTGCTTCTGACTGATGCACATATGAACTTTCTGGATGCTTGTTTTGATGATGATTGTAATGACATTCACATTGGTTCATATCTGGAGTATTTAGAAGAGTTTTCATACAAGTACAGAATTCCCGGTGATGCAGTTAAAACTGTATTGAAATCCATTTACTTCAGCAAAAACCCTAGCACTCTACAGATTAACAAAACCAGTGCTATTCTGATGAACTTGTCAAAGCAACAACAAGGTCTAACAGGAATAAATTGGGAAATGGTAGAGATCAGTTTGTCCCGAATCTATGGGCCGAAAAAATCGAGCAATTTTCTAACATTATTCCAAGCTACGCAGTTTTTGCGTCTTTGCTTGCGTGTTTTGAAAGACGAACTATATTCCTATGATGTAACGCAAGATCTTGGCAAAATTCGTAAGAGTCAGGCATACAAACTGTTCTCGTACAATTCCCTCGCAGCTAATAGGAAAGTATTGATGTTCTATTTTAACCAGGCAGTTCACGTTGGACAGGTGACATCAGTGGATTTTGAGGGCACAAGGAAATCCATTCCACAAGTTCTGCCAATTATACAGGTAGGTGACAAGCTTAGCATGTAATGGCAGTGTTTTTATAACCTTCTAGGGAAAGGTGGCAAGGGCATTCAGATGGGGGATTATTATTAGATCGCCCATGTACAACATTCTCATGGTTTGCACTAAATGCTTATTGTGGACGTTTGTTTTTGCCTTTTGTCCGTTGTGAATAATTCGTCATCGACATATACATTGCAAACACGCTTGAAGCCATATTTATTTTCAAATCTTTATGAAACTTGGTCAGAATATTTGCCCTGATGATATCTTGGAATTGTTCGAAACTGGGTCATGTGAGGTCAAAAACTAGGTCGTTAGGTCAAAAAAAGGGAAAAAACTTGGTTACACTATAGAACTCACATTTTAAGTAAAATCTTTATGAGCTAAAAAAAAATATTTTCGATCCATTGAAAATCATAAATTTACAAGAGCCCACTAGCCCATGGTCCATGAAATATGTGGTGTGTTCTGAGAAAACTGGGCAAAATGCTTGTGCGTTAAGTGTCATCCCAGATTAGCCTGTGCAGTCCGCACAGGCTAATTCGGGCGACACTTTCCGCCTAAACTGGATTTTCGCTAAGAAGAGACATCATTTAAACGAAAAATTCCATAAAAGCGGAAATTGTCATCCCTGATTAGCCTGTGCGGACTGCACAGGCTAATCTGGGATGACAATTTACGCACAAGCATTTTGCCCAGTTTTCTCAGAACACACCACATATGATCTGGATTTTCTGAGAGAACACCAGTCCTGTATGCCCTCTTTACAAGACCTTTTGAACTGTGTGATTTATTTTAAATACTTTAGTTTTATAACCATGTTATTTGTTGTTTTTTGCAGGAGATACTGTGTATCTGCGTGGAAATCAGCACCAGTTGCTTGGACTGTGCCAGAAATCTAGCTGTGGACCTGGTACGTAAGCAGTATTATAAGACCATTATTGAATCTTTAATTGTTTTAGCTTGATTGCATTGAAAGCATTGGGCTTAATTAGACACTGTCAAGTCTTGATTAAGCCAGTATGGAACCATGACAGACGATCTTGAGAACACTTCCTGAGAGCTCTTCTATTGAGTCTTAACGCCTTGATAATATCATTCTTATATCACTCCTTACCTTTTTGTTGTTTGAAAGGAGTTAAACCTTTGTACATGATAGCATATATTTTACTATGTTATAGTTTACAATCGGTAACATATTTTATATTTGCCTGACTGTTGGAGAAATAAGGGAAACAATGTGTGAACAAGGCTTTGTAAATGTATGTTTTAACAATGCAACTGCTGATGTAGGATTTGTTTAGTGGCACTTTGAAGAGCCAGTAACTAGTGGCTTGAATTATTCTCAAAACCTTTCCAGGAGTTGGGATTTAACCCTGAACTTCCAACGGTAAGGCGGACACCATTTTATGCCATACCATTGAATTTGTTTGTGTTGAAATGAACTGAACTTCTTGCCCTCCTCTGTACAGGTTGGCTCGTACAAGTTCCTGCCAGATCTTGAGAGCAAGGACCGTCTAGTCCGCACCATCAGTAGTCCGCTGCTCCAGTATCGGACTGTTCAGTCCATCCTGGAGGCTCAGTATGATGGCTACCTGCCCCTGGCCAGCTTCCCAGCCTCCCTGAAAGCAGTGGTGGAGGCCTTCTTTCAGGTGAGTAACAGAGTTGTTATTGTTTTAACTCTTTTGGTTGAGGAACAAGATTTGGATTTTGGTCCTTCCTTCCCACTGTCCCACTTTTTTGTGTGAGGGTTACTCAAACAGTATTGGTGGTAGAGGGGTGAAACTTTGCAAAAATATTAAACAGTATGTGAATCAGAGACCACATTTTTAGTCCAATCTTCATAAAACTTGGTCAGAATGTTTAACTTCATAGCAGGGGAATACAAATCTTTTGTAAATGAAGAACTGCAAGATTTGAAAAAATATTTTTTAGAGAGAATGAACACCCAAAATATAGAAAGAAAAAAGCCACTTTGGTAATAGTATTTTTGTCAAGCAGATTTGGGAAAAGGGATTTCAATAGATATAAAATCCTTTCTTATTGGTGTAAGGAAATTTTCATGTGATCATTGGTTTACTGGAGCATAATAACAATAGCTCTTTCAGTGCGGGAACCGAATTTTGAAGGCCTTTGCAAACAGTTTGGATCCAGATGAGACGCCACAGATTTTAGAAATTCAGCAGACGACATTTTAGCAGATGACAAATTTCCCAGCATGCAAAGGGATAGGCCTAATCTTGTCAATTGTAAACCCTTGATAGTTAGTACAGAAATGTCAGAACAATCATGAACCTTGTCTGAAGTGGTAGCTTCAGACTAAGAAAGTAGATACTATTGTTCATCTTTGTTAATACTGATTGAGGGCAAAGTCATGTGAATGGGAAGTGTCAAGTGCATTGTTAATCTTCCCTATATCGGAGTTGTTCAGAGTTGATGTTTGCTGATTCTACTTTCGAAATCTGAGCAATTGTTTTCAATTGAAGAGGTACTTGGAATGACAGATGCACAATTGACATCAAGGTGTCAGTGGTAAACTAAGTTATCTGATACAAATATGGTTAACAGTAACAACAGTTTAATGCTCAATCATAAACAAGTCAAGTACAGATCTTCAACATATTGAAGAGAGCTAATCATTTCGTTGAAACCATGGGCACCTATTGTTTGTTATTTACATGGAAAAAACACATGTATTGTTCTATTAAAGTACTTTCAAGAATAACAGATTGATTTCACTTTCATGTACATAAATTTTCTTAGAATGTTACAAACATTCTCATTGTAATAATGAATTTTAATTTTAACATATCTTATTATTTCCTTACACAACTTGTTTTATTTTCTGATGAAATTCTTTAATTCCAAAAGTCTTGTTTTTAAAGGCCCTATAAAAGTGACGATCTGTAATTATTTACCGATTTTTAAATATTTTTTTCATATTTTATGTAAAAAGGTTATCAAAAAACAATATATATGTGCTATTGGACATTACCATAAAAAAATGAGCAATACAACTTGTTTTGAGCTCAAAATACAGTGTCCTCCAAGTCAATTTTGTTTACAAACAATCAGTTTATTTACATCGCTGTTTACTCGGGAAAGTGAAAGTGACTCAGGTCACCAAAAATATATCGTTGATTTTCAACGTTTTGCCATATCAATCACAAAGTAGGTCTCTTCTAAATGGTTAAAACGTTTGTAGTGATCTAAAAAGTTATTTTCTGCTGGTAAAAAGTTGTTTAAAATAGAATTTAAATTGAATTTTCTTTCGGCTATTTTTAGCATACATCATCGCTTTGAGGCTACACACCACGTTTGTTGTAAAGTTGTAAACATTTCTTCCAATTATGAAACGGGTATATCTTCCATAATTCTTGACAACGTTGCACCTAAGCTGTGTTTCTGGATGATAACTCAAGAACGCTTAGGCCTGGGATCACGAAACTTCATAGAGACATTGTTCATGACCGGCAGATGACCCCTATTGATTTTCAGGTCACTAGGTAAAAGGTCAAGGTCACAGTGACCTGAAGCAGTAAAATGGTTTTCGGATGATAACTCAAGAACGCTTAGGCCTGGGATCACTAAACTTTATAGGGACATTGGTCATGACCGGCAGATGACCCCTATTGATTTTCACGTCACTAGGTCAAAGGTTTATTTTATAATATCTCAAAAATATCTGGTTGAAGTTTTTCACAAATAAACAGCAGACTCTCATCAGCAACTCCGTGAGTCAAGCAAGCAATTTTTCTTTAAATTGCCAGTCATACTCTTAACATATTCACACAATGGCTGCCACTACAACTGACATCCCATTTGGGGGGCATGCATGTTTTACAAACAGCCCTTGTTTTATGCAAGAGTTACGGAAATCCTGTAAAAATAAGACCAGTTTATATGCATAATAATTGGATTTGTCACCTTTATAGGGCCTTTAACTGATTAAAAATTTGTGTTTTGGATATTTACATCAATTACCCAGTTAGGTTATCAATCAGTATATGTATTCAGTGGGGTTTTTGCACGCTGTTTTTCGACCCCATTCCACTGTCAAAAAGTATATATTTTTTTTCCCAAATGACTGCCTAAAATTCCAAATTGTCAGAAGGTTTCCAAAAGAAATATATATTATATATATAACTGTTATCACATGGTTGTTGTTTATCAGGTTGAACCGCTCAAATTGTACCCTACCCCACCCACCACCCCTACCATTGATGGCGCACAAGTCGGGTTGTTTACCAGCCTCTCTGCCTGTGAGACTGACGAGATTGCCATGCTCCTGTACTTCCTGGTCACGAGCTACCTGTCGGTGGTATACAGTAAGTGTCCTGATGGTGCTTCAAGTGTTGTCCCAGATAAGCCTGTACTGGCTTATCAGTGACCAAGCTTTTCGGCTAAACTGGATTTTTGCTAAGAAGAGACTTCGTTTAACCGAAAAATACAATAAAAGGGGAAAGTGTCGTCCCCAATTAGGTTGTGCCGACTCCACAGGCTAATCTGGGACAATACTATACGCACATGCATTAAACCCCTTCGCAGAGCAGGGCTCAAATTTTGAAAATTAATGAAATAGCCATGCTGCTGTTTTACCTCATCACAAGCTTCTTGTCGGTGGTATGCAGTAAGTGCCAAGCTTTTGTAAATATCTTTGAGTTGTCCACAATTACAAAGAAGATAAATTTCTTTATAGAAAGCTAAATTATGTAAGGACATGATGTGCACAATTCATCAGGAAAATTCATGTTTTTATCACTATTCAGGAAGCTTTCTTGAGCTCTGCCCTAAAATCGCTCAGTAATGGCAAACAGACGCCAAAGCATCTTTATGAGATTAACTGTTTGGTGCAAACAGGCAAAAATCAGCCGTCAGGGTTGACGGTGAGGGGTCTGATTTTTCCTCCTTTCAGCTGATTTCCTACCTTTCAGTGGTAAACTAATTTAACAAATAGTTATAAATTTTGTTGGATATATAAAGAAATGAAGAGTTTAGTTGAAATCTTTAAGGGGGGGTAGGCATACATGCCAGACGTCCCGATCACAGTGGGACAGTCCAGCTTTTGGGGCGTTTGTCCCGGCATCCCGATATATGACAATTTGTCCCGACATTTTTAAAAAACGACGTTCGTTCTGTAAGTTCATAATAAAATTGGCTATTCAAGCTCTGTCTGGCCAAAACTTACCATCCCTTATCTCTTTATTGCCCCCTATTAACAACCCACTTCTACTACTCGAGTGCATCAGTGTTGTTTTAATATCATAAATACGTTACCTGTTATCTCTAGCTTACCCCTTTCCAAGGGAGTTATTTCATCCGGAAAATATTCAAGCGCTGGGAATCGTCCACCTCTATAAGAATCCAAATCAGGTTAAACATAGTACAATGCAACCTAACAGGAAATCAAGAACCACAACTCATCTTTCCTTTCCGGATAAAACCATGTGCACGCCTATTTTAGGCTCAGGACTTATGTGTTCTTTTCACTGTGTTTTTGGCGGAGTTTAAAAGGATAAAGTTTATTTATCTTTTATTTGTATCATTCGGTTTATATTTCTATACTTTTTGTTGCAGTAATTGTCATATTTCTGCTTTTGCTGGGTTTCTTTGTTTGTATCGTCGCTCATGTACATGACGTCATGAGCACGTGAACCACGAGGAATTCGTGCCTATTCCCCAATAAGTAATTGAGGTCAATTGGACAGCGTTCTTTGTGTTTACATTTTGTGGTTTAACTTTTTATTTGAATTTATAATCATTAATTTGTTTTGTAGGTTCTTTCTGTTTCTTTTATTTCAGAATGAACTTACAGGATAGAGGTTCTTGTGGTCATCTCAAAGCAAGGTGGGATTCCCACGATACTTGCTTGGCATGTACCGGTTGCACATTTAATAACAAATGTGCGGTTTGCGATTTGTGGGCTTACGACGTATGGACAAAAGCAGGTCGCCGGAGGACGTCGATCAGCCGCAAACGCAACGAACCTCCATCCGACGTTGATTACCCGGTGACTCCACTGGTCAAGGATGACCAGCGGTTTTGTCAGTCACCGAGTACCGGGCAAGATGGTGTTGTTGTCAGTCGATCGTCATCAGATCTTATGACTCACACCATGCATACCGGCGACATTGATCATGGAACGACTGGATCAATGTCAGACCACATGGCAGCCGCCATTCTACGGTCTTTGTCCGGTGACGTAACCGGTCATAATATGACCGGCCGGTCACCGGTCCGGTCCGGTCCGGTCACCGGTCATGTCACCGGTCCGGTCCGGTCCGGTCATGTCACCGGTCCGGTCCGGTCACCGGTCCGGTCCGGTCANCCAAATGATCAAACATTTTTTTTAGAGAAAGCTTTTGATTAAAATTGTCATGGCGTATAACAAATGAGCGAATTCGGTCAAAGATTACTGGTTCAAAAAGTGTGAATTTGTCTTGAGAAAAAAAGAGTCCAACTGTGCAATTCAGCATAGAAATCAAACATGTAAATTTTTTCTGAGAAACTTAAGTGAGCATGAGTGGGTTGATACGATTCCAAAATGAAAAAAATAAACTTACAGAACTGTTACAATAGTCAGAGGTATATTGGTTAATATTTAAATGTTCAATAATGTGACACTCACTTTCTCTGATAATAATTTGTGATATGTGATACATTTGACCAGAATTTTGTCTTTCAGCATAGTAATATATGTTCATGTAGTGGGGGGGGGATATATTTTAGTTCAGTTCAGTTAGTAAAGTAGAATGATATGACTTTATAGAATGAAGCTATCTCTCGGATACAAGGTATATGATGGTGGACAATTTGGTTACTCAGTTTACTGTCTTGACTGTTAATTTGTTATGTTTTGTTAAATACGCTCAACTCTGTTAAGCAATGTATCAAAAGTTTTCACAGGCATGGGTTTCCTTAAAAAAGTCGTATGATTATCATATCATAACACAATATGAATAAACTTTCTTCTTTCTACTTTTTATTGTACATTTTTTAAAGAAATAGAGGATATTTGTTTATGTAAGTGTAAGATCGTTTGTTATTTCACGAGTGATTTAGCAACTTTTTTTTTTATGTTTTTGCAATATTTATGTATTATAAACATGATGTATAAGAATTCAAAACTTTGACTATATGTACGAGTCCATGTCTTGTGGAAAAGAAGATTTCCATGGGCTTTGAGATGAACAGGTTGCAGGGTCTGCTTACATGAAATCCAAATTGGTATACTTGTTACATTGTTGGAAAGGAAGACACCTATCAATATAAAAAAGAGCCTCGCTCTGTGAAAAGGGGGCTAAATGCATGTGCGTAAAGTGTCATCCCAGATTAGCCTGTGCAGTTCGCACAGGCTAATCAGGGATGACACTTTCCGCTTTTATGAAATTTTTCGTTTAAAGAAAGTCTCTTCTTAGCAAAAATCCAGTTTAGGCGGCAAGTGTCGTCCCTGATTAGACTGTGTGGACTGCACAGGCTAATCTGTGACGACACTTTAAGCACATGCATTAAACCCCCTTTTCACAGAGCAAGGCTCAATGAAAATACCTAATGGAGGATAAAACAAATTATGCTGCTTAGCCTTTATCCGAAGAAGACTCCTTTTGATGTTGAGATCAAGATATCAATGGGGAATGCACTATTGAAAATTCTCTAAATAATTGAAGATATTGACAACTTGGAAGGAATTGGTTTGATGCATACATGACTTACAACCATCTCTTGTTAAGATTTGATTTCTAAATAAATTTATGAATTATCAAAAATGACAATAGTAGAGCAGGCACCAGCATGATATAGTGCCAGCTGGCCTTGCGCACTATGCTTTGTTAGTGCTCTGCTGTTTCAAAAAATTTTCAACTTTATAATGGGCCTTTTTTATAATTACAAAGCAAAAGCATATGTAAGGTATACTATGTGTTGTTCTTTTTATGCCCCGGATAGGGTGGCATATAGTGATCGCACTGTCCGTCCGTCTGTCCGTCTGAAATTCCGTCACACTTTGCGTTTAGGTTTCGAAAAATTTGGAAAAAGGGGGGCATATGTCATCCTATGGTGACAAGCCTTGTTTTGTCTATCTTAAGACCACACGTCATACAAATTAGTGAGGGTATTTAATGGTATGTTTAATTTATTTGTATGAAGTTGATTTTTATTGTGCAAACTTGTACATGACAATTTGACATCCAAAATTGATGCAACCAATCTTTGCTGTATTCAGATAAACCTGTGTTTAATGTTTGTGTTGTTTTTATTGTACTGCCACATGTTATAGTCCCCTGACTCTTTAGTTGTATGATTAAGAAATCTCAAGCAACTGTCTATTGTATTAATGAAATACTTGTTTTGTCTTTGCACATTTTGTTGTTTTACATGTATATAAATAACTTGACCCTTTGAGTGCTGGAACCGGATTTTGAAGGTTTTTGCAAACAGTTTGGATCCAGATGAGGCGCCACAGAACGTGGCGTCTCATCAGGATCCAAACTGTTTGCTATTCTGATAGTATTCTTTGAAAAAAATCGAAGAAAATGCTAATTTTACAAATTCAGCAGACACATTTTAGCAGATGACAAATTACCCAGCATGCAAAGGGTTAATAAAGCATTCCAGTTAATCTTAGAATGTTTCTTTTTTTTATTTAAAAAAAAATCGATGAAACTTTGAATGTTTTGTTTATTTAATTTATGTTTTGTTTATTTAACCAAGAAATCACAAGTATGATGTCCTTTCTTAGATAAAGAAATCACAATGACAAGTAACATTTTTTTGTTTTACAGAACAGACAGAAACAGAATTTCAAAAGAGGGTTGAATTATCTGTATCCCCATAGATTATTGCCAGCATGACATTGAACATTATCTAGATCACAATATTGATCATGCTTTAGGTAAACCCAATCCATAACAAGTTATTATTCTATCAATATCAACCTATAGTGATACACAAACAATACAGAAAAAATGTTGGTAAAGACACTGAATGCTTGTATCTCTAACCAAAGGGAGAGAAATCCAAACTTTGTGCTGTGTAATGTTAAGCCCCTGATTATTATCCAGATTTAAGCCAATCAAACTTACTTAACTGCTGATTGTTTCCCAGAAATAATTAATCAAACCTAGTACACTATTGATGAACAATCCAAAGATAATCCTATCCTACTTGGTGCACTTTTTATTATTATCAGGAGATAATCCAATCAAACATATAACAATTTTGAAAATGTTCTTTAAAAAATTAAATCAAAATGGAACTTGAATTAAAATGAAATGGATTTACAGTTAGTTTGTAGGGGATTTCAAACATTTTGTATGTTTTGTTACAAATGATCTCATAGCATTTTGTTATATGCCTCATTTCAAATTATTTCAAGGAATTCTGTGTCATATGTTTGGTATACATTTTGAGCATCAAACATACAATTAATGTTTGTGCACATAGATCACAGTTTTCGTTTGTGTTCAAATATACACTTATTCAATTACATACATGAATATGTTAACATATGAGATGATTGTTATTCTCACCACAACTGGAGCATTCTTAGCTACCGATATGTGTTGTATTAAACACCTTGCAATGTTTTCCTGAACTATTGCTAAACTTCCTGATAAGGAACTTGTGTGTAGGACTAGTATTTCTTTTATACCTACTGATAAAATATGAAATTTCTGCAGTAAAATAACAGCAGTGAAAAGAACAAAATTGTTCTTTTCACCGGTGAAAAGAACACATTTTCGGAATTCCTTTTTCTATTTTTAGATTATCATATCAAGATGTACTTCCCTTGTTTATATCCTTGTTTATATTTTTTCTATGATCATGAGTGAAATAAAATCGATATTCCATCGAATCCAACAANGCTGCGCCACTCGTGAAAATATATTTTCTATGATCACTCGTGAAATAACAAACGATCTTACACTGACATGCACATATATCCTCTATAGGTCGTAATGCTTGTAATTTAATGCACTTTAATTTAAAAGAAAGCTTAACTGGCCATTATCAGCGAACTTATGCCACAGTGGTAAGTCAATTGTGTACGTATCCGTCAACTATCTTTAAGTAAAACTTCTATGAAACCAACATTAAAGGTTTGCTCCATAAAGAAACATAGTTCCATGGGGCCGGGCAATTTTCCCCGATATATTTTGAAAACTTAAAACTTGTCATAAAGCACTGTTTGGACTGCTGTTAATTTTAATTTTACAGACACTTGTCATAAGAGATTCTTTATTAAAAACGATATTTACGATTATTTTGATTTGTTCAAATTACATGGCTCGTTTGACGCTCCGTATTTAATAAGCCTGTGGAGCGTGTCATTTACTGTTACATGTGCCTCTTGTTCATTTGTTTGAAAATAGTTTATTTAATGTATTCACGTGTGTACACCGTATATTTTGTTTTTTATTTGTGTTTTTTTTTTATGGTTCATTTTATAGTTGCTACATTTTTCTTAAACATTTGTTATTTATCCATAATAATTTTAAAGAATAAATGAAAATATTAACTAAAGTGTTTTGATCTGGTTTTCTTACATAAATCATGCATTATTTCTAACAAATGGCTACATCTCCATCATTCATCGCTGCAATCACGCATGATTATTACGCAACGGGTGGCGAGAGAATAAGGATAAAGGGTAAAAGACAGTTAAGTAAGAAGAGCTTGATAGTTAACAGGCAGAAGGATAGTAGAGCAGCTTCACCAGCTACGTTTCATCCTTCTCCCTCATGCCTCTCCGGCTAAGGTGGCAGCCAAGAGTTTGAACCACAACCGGGACAGCCATGAGGGGTCATTAGAAGTTATTTTGTATCTGGCGCTGACAACTTATTCAGAATCTTGTTGTTGCCAGCCTCTTCAGATTTAGAATACAGGTACATGTATATTGATTATAAATATTTTAATGACAACAATGTTTCATGTTTGGATTTATGATTGATGTAAATCAATGGAGAAAATACTGATAATTAATAGAAAGTTACTTTTTAAAGTTACACATGGAGGGATCATGAAAGGTTGTGCATTTAAATATGCTAATACAAATATAATTATGTTAGGTAATCTGTTAATACATATTTATGATATTTCTGAAATAATCTGTGTTTTAATATGTTATGCATTAAGCAATTGTGAGAGATTATAACAACAAAGTCAAGACCTATCATGCTGGGACATGTCTTGTTGATTTATGATAATACAGGGGTCACACATACAATAGAAGATTGTCACAGATTACAAAACTAATAAACATACACAATTGAAATTATGACTGTATGGTAGTATTATGCAGGTCTGTGAATGGAATTCGGTTAACAGTTAGTTATCTGTTTGGTTAAGAGCTTACACTTTTTAATTAAGTCTGGAGTCATTGGGTACCGGTAACTCTTAATAAATATACACCCTAAGGACAATTTTATGATTCAAGTTTTTTTTCTTCTGAAAAGATCATATGATACAATTGGGAGTGCTAGGAAAACAAGTATACATCTACATAATACGTCGGCGCAATCACACTTGATTATTACGCGACGGGTGGTGCTAGATCAAAAGAGAGATATGAAAAGGTTAGATAGATAGAAGAGATTTGATAGTTTAAAGAATAGAGATAGTAAAAAGTTTAGTAAGCTTCGTTTTCACCTCTTCTACCCAGACCTCTCCGGTTACGGAAGCCGCGACCGGCACAGCAATGGGAATCACTAAAGGTTACTTGGAGCTGGGCACCTAACAGTGCTTAGAAGGTGAGTGAGGAAAGACCCTGCTTGAAGGATACCAAGTCAGGGGCCTCTGCGACTGTCGCATGGAGGTTGTTCCAAACAGATATACTGCGTGGGAAGAATTAATTTTGGTAGTAGGATGTGGATGTAGACGGCTGGTGGTACTTCTTGTTATGATCCTTAGGGGGGCTTGGGGCTTGTATAAGGTAATGGTTGGCTGGAATATCTACCTGGTCATTGACTATTTTATACAGCATGGTGAGTTGCGCTTTGGTCCGTCGTGATTCAAGCGTCTCCCACCCAAAGTGCTCGATCATGGAGGATACGCTGCTGGTGTTGTGGTATGTGTTGGTTACATGTATAGCAGCCTTGATCTCTACCATCTCAAGCTTGTATGCCATGTCCTTTGTAAAGGGAATATCACACTGTGGAGCAGTACTCAAGGCCTGGTCGGACAAGAGAGGTGTATGACGTGGTCTTAACCTTTTTATTGCTGACACGTAGATTGCGCTGGAGGAAGCGGAATGTGCTATTTCCCTTTTTTACTGTTATGTCCACATGGTGGTTCCATGAAAGGTTCTGGGACAAGGTCACTCCCAGGTACTTGGTAGTCGAGTCAGTCTCGAGGATATGGTCTCTCAGAGAGTAACGGAACATGATTGGGTTCCTCTTTCTGTGAACACGGAGAATGTTTCACTTCTCTGGGTGAAAGTCCATACCCTATTGTTTCTCCCGTTCAGCTAGCTTTATCAGGTCGTTTTGTAGGATCTGGCAATCTTCTTCCTTATTGATTTCCCGATACACCACACAGTCATCTGCGAATAGCCTTACTTTGGATGTGACATGTAGTGGCAAGTCGTTGATAAAAACAAGAAATAAAATGGGTCCGAAGACGCTTCCCTGGGGGACTCCGCTGATGACGGGTGCTGGCTGGTTCTCTGTGTGTAAAATACACTTATTTTTAAATACGGTTATAATTCTAAGAATGTGCATATAGTGAAATGTAATAGATTGAAATATTATAAGCACTTGGGGCTTTTTTTGTAGCACTTTGATGTCTACACTTAAATTCTTAACTCAAACTGTTGGACAAAATGAGGACTAAAATAGTTCCCCAGATTTTATTCAAGATGTGTGTATGCCATGAAATTGTTAAATTCAGTCTTATTAGGTAACATGAGGTTCTTGTCTTGTAACGGACATTATAAACAAATGGATGGTTTAACAGTTGTTGAGTTTGCCATGTTTGTTGATCTTACTCTTACATGCTTTGTTCATAGCCATATTTTACCACAACTAAATTGGTCTGGTATCATAAAACGGAATTTAATGTCAACAGATTCGCTAATTGTGCTTAAAAGCAAAAATGAAAGAAGGTATTCAATTTGATTTAATTAACAATTTACATCAGTGTTGTTGTTGTTGAATGTAATTGCTTCATTTTCTTGAAGTTCTTGTTGTTCATTACTGACTTCACAAACGCGCCCTAGACCTAGGAGAGAAACTCAAGGCCTCCTCAAACACATTCAATACATGTGTATCTATCTATAGGTTGTTGGCTGTGCGCAAATCTATCGTAACACATTTTGACTTAATCACTATTTTACATTTTCTGTGTTATATTTTTACATGTAGCTCACATGAGCACAACATGATCATGGTGAGCTATAGTGATTACCTTTTGTCCGTCGTCCAATATCCTGTGTCATTCGTCGGCAACATTTACCTAATTAAAACTCTAGAGGCCACTTTTATTGTCTGATCTTCATGATGTCCCAATACTTTCTTGGCGGAGTTGCAGACTGCGTCATGAGAGATAAAAACTAGGTCAAGTTTAAGCAAAAGCTTGTTAACAGTCTAGGAGTCACATTTATATTCCAATCTTCATAACACTTGGTCAGAGCATTAATTATACTGATATCTGGACGTAGTTGGAAAATGGTTACGGTCTGATGAAAATCATGGCCGCCAGGTTCGGGGCAGTTTTCTTTACATGGCTTTGGTAAAACCTTGTTAACACTCTTATAGTCACATTTATTGTCCAATCTTCATGCAATTTGGCAAGAACATTTGTGCTAATGATATCTTAGCTGAGATCCAAAATGGTTACAGCCTGTTGGAAACATGGCAACCAAGGGGGGTGGTGGGCAGTTTTCCTTACATGTATATGGCTTTAGTAAAACCTTGATAACATTCTAGAAGCCAGAACCCACACAAATTGTCCAATCTTCATGAAACTTGGTCTGAATATTTGTTCTTAAGATATTTTTGCGGATTGTTAAACTTGGTCATGTGAGGAAAGAAACTAAATTCCTAGGCCAAAAGCTTGGTAAAACTATAGAAGTCACATTTTAAGTCAAATCTTCATGAAACTTGGTCAGAACATTTTTTCTCAAATAAATCTTGTCTGAGTTTGAAAATAAAAAGGTGCCTAGTAATTAAATAGTTGTGTTTCATATGACATAAAGTACTTTTATAATAATAAACTCTTCTGTCTCAGAATCGGTTAGTTCCTTTGGGTCTCAGGTGAGCGCCTTAGTTCTTGTTCTCTTTAGATAAGACAAAAAAGAACTTTATTTGTAGTTGTGTAGTTGATATTGCCTAGTTTTTCGACTGATTACATTGGGGATACTTTCTTTCTAAACGTAAAAAGAAAACTATCTCTGTTAGTTTTTTTAGGATAACAAATCGTATGGTGATAAACATACATGTATTTGGACTTCTAATAAGATAGATGCTTCACAGCCTACTTCCACCTTTAATTATTGTTAACCAAAGAATAAAAATAAATGGCCAAAATGGTAATGTTAAATATGATATGATACTTTCTTTTACATAAACACTTAAGTAGCTTACCCTGTAAGAATAAAGACCATTGAAGAGTTAAAAGTGTTCTTTTTTTAGGTTGAACGAATACATATTGACATGAAGTCAACTTATATTTGTATATTTTATTACAAAAAATGTTTTGAAGTAGCTTCTGTAATAGTATATTTTGGAATTTTAGTGGTTATTATTGGAGACATAACAGTATCAGGTAATATTGGATATTATTTTCTGATGTACTACACATTGATCAAAAGTATACCCATACATATTAAAGCTGCAACCAATAAAAATAACCCACCAAGCACTCAAACAACATTCGTAGCAAACATAATTGCAAAACAAAACAAAACGAACAAAATATTGTACGCACTTCAAATAAGAAACCATGCCGAAACCTCTAGAGCTCAAACTAAATGGCAAAACCTTCTTGGAGAAAAAGAATTTAATTGGAAACAAATATTTATCATGCCATATAAATCAACTACTGATAGCACACGGAGAAATTTTCAATATAAATACATCCAGAGAATCATAGCTACAAATAAGTATCTTTTTAAGCGCAACCTATCCAACACAAATCTATGTGATATGTGTAGTGAACATATTGAAACAGTAGAACACCTTTTCTGGGTGTGTAAACATATTCAAACTCTATGGAATCAACTGACAACCTTTCTAGAGAAACAGCAATTAAATGTTAAACTATCTCTCTTAGACATCAGTCTAGGGGTTAACACCGTCAAAATACCAGGAGAAATAACGCTGTGAATCACATTATTATATTAATAAAATATTTCATATTCAGCATGAAATACAAAAAAACACCTACAATGAACTACTAGCATATCTTGTATAACATGTTTTTGAACATTATTGCTGCTACATGATTTTATTTTGTTTTGTGACCATATACATGTATACATTGTTAATGTATGTCTTATATTGAATAATAAACAAAAAAAGACACAAAGAAACCTATGATTCCAAATCAAATTCCTGAAGGACCATGGCAGGTTGTCGCCACTGACATATTTCACTGGAATGATTGCAACTATATTTTAATACATGTAGTCGATCTATACATAAACAATATATAAACACGCTGCAAGTAAGTCTCTGCAAATCAGTGACAATGGTGTCGGGATAAAATTTTGTATTGGCAATCGACCTGCAGAAGAGACAGGATTTGCACAACATGTTTATACTTGTTTTATTATTATATCACAATCAAGAGTGATATATGAAACAGAATCACAACGTATGCATACGCAGAGGAAGCAATATTATAGCTACATACGCAATAATAACTCATCTTATGTTTCCTATAATTCCTTTTTCTTAAATAACAACAGCAAATCGCTACTGTTATTTCTACTTCTACCACCACCACTACCGCTACCACCACCACTACTACGTCTAGTAGTCATAATATTTATACGTATACTCTACAACCGCCACTACAGCTAATAATTCTACGACCACCACCACTACTAAAACTTATAATACCACCACATTCACCATACCCACCACCACCACTACTACTACTTCTTCTACTACTTCTACCATTACTACGCTTAAAACTATCAATACACTTCTTATTACAAATAATAATAGTCTTACTCATACATATATAGCATAATAGTTATTATCATTATAATCATTAAAAGAGGGTGTAGTCACGTGACAAACAAGATGGATACGTCCATGCCGAGACAGGTATTTTTCGCCGTGTTAAACCCTTTATAACTTGTATTAATTGTTAAAATGCAGCTCACTTTCAATCCATATCAGCAAGAAAGTGATAAGCTTTTTTTTGTATTTAAATTCGCTGTATATCTTGACTTTACTAGCTGCTAGTTTTCTAAGTGGAGCTTTAATTAGGTCACCCCGCAAAAAAAATCGCAGCGAGTAAAGTCTAGATATAGAGCGAATATTAATACGAAAAAAAACGCAAATGACTTTCTTGCTGATATGGCTGGAAAGTGAGCGGCCTCTGTCTCGGCATGGACGTCGCCATTTTGCTTGTCACGTGATTAACCCCTCTGATTAAAATCATCATCATCATAGTGAAAACAGTGAAAAACGTATAATAAGACACGCTGTATAACCAGAAATAAAGGTCAAACTCATATACACACTAAAGTAAACACAATATATTTTGACATCAGTAAAGTCCACCATATTGTCAATTTCGGTCCAATGCATAGTCTTATTCAGTTTCCGTACAGTTTTGAAATATCGCCTGGTTTCAACTCTGGAATTTGGAATGGTACATCAGCCCACTTTCTATAAATATGTGTGTCTCCATCCGTCGTCCTTACGAACTTGAATTGTGCAAGTTTGAGAAGATAAAGCTCGGTTTGCTCTCTCTGTCCTACATGTCCCCACATTTTGGTACATTTAGGACAGTCCATGATTACCTTAATTTCCATCCCATCGAATTTCCTCAGGGTATCTGGCTTTCGTGTGACCTTGCTTCTAAATACCGCATCAACTACAAAGTAGTGACAATCCAATTTCCGAAGATCCGACACAAAGCATCCGAATTCATTACAATGTTTGCAACGAATTTCGAGGTCATCTTCATCAGAACAGCGTTTCTTTGCTTGCAAACATTCTTCCTTGAGAAGAAATTTCCTTTTTTCATTTTCTTGAAACATCCGGATCTTGTACTGTATGTTCGATGGAATTAGACGCTCAATCTCGCCCATCGCTCTGCGCATCAAATACACTTTATACGCATTGACCGTTTCTTGTTCTAGCAATTTATCATCGCCTACCATAACATGAGTGGCCCCCTTCTTTCTGCTTCTCCCTTTGAACAAGTACAATATAAACACGTGTTTATTATACAGCAGCATTGACATAAAATTCCATTGCATGTTTGTTAGCTTAAACTTGTTAGATATAAAGCGATTTGTTGCATAGCCAGCATAATAACTCTGCCAAAATCAAAGTCTTGGTATAGCCCACAAATATTAACCTGGTCCTGAACGTTATGGATGAATATATTTAAGTAACGTAACGAAGAATATATTATTTTCCGTATGTGGAAGCGAATTGAAAGTTTTCCTCATCAAGTATATTGTAATGGTATCTCTTTAGTCATTCACAACGTACACAATCAAAACCAAATGTAAATATAGTCAACAACAAATGTATTGAATGTATAACATTCAAAACATTATATTCCTTGTTTAAGTTTAAACCCAGTTCAACTCTAATAGATGCGCTGCGTTTACACGATCATAATAACATAACATGAACACATTTATGTGATTATTGAAACTCATATTCTAGTTCACCTTTCATCTGAATCTTTGTGATTTCGTCCCCAGAATAGTTGTAGTTGATGACGATGTTGCAGTCCGGGACGTCGATGCCCTCTGTACCCACTGATGTACAAACCATCACCTTGTAGTACCCGTCTCTAAATTTCTCGACAGTTTCAGTTTGAACGCTCTCGGTCATACCTACAAATTTGCGTATTAGTTTCTGGTAGATTTAAAAAACCTTTCTTAAGGACATTACGCAGCTTTAAATGCACAGGCAGTTAATAAAAATACGAAAAGCATTCTTTTCAATGTATTCTTAAAGTCACATTACTGAAACAAAACACAAGCCTCACATTTTGGAACTTGTATATTTGTAATATGAAAAAAAAAACTATTCTAACCTTCATCGGCGCCTTTAGTTTGTTTCCCATACAAAGGTCTGGCGCGTATACCGAACTGCTGTAAATCCTTGTCGAGGAATTCAGCCAATGCCCGGCATGTAGCCCTCGCCTTTACAAACACGATTGCCCGCGAATCGTTTCCTTTCTCCTGAAGCATATCCTGAAGCTGCTTACTAATTGTGTGCACATTGGGATTATCTGCGTCCTTGTCTTTGTGCAATTTTGAAAGTTGGGTCTGGACAGCTAATAGAACAAAAACTAATTCCATCTGTATGTTTCGCAGAGTGCTTGGTCAAAATTGCATATACTGTTATAATAATAATTACAAAATAAAAATAAACACAAACGGACTTTGTATAAAGCATTATCCCAACGAAATATGTCACTTGCATAATATATATGCATGTTAAGCATATCTTTAATTAGGTATTTTTGTCAGAACTAACAAATGCGGTCAAACGAGATGTTACCTTACCACAAAGACTGTCAAATAATCGCTTTTCGGTTTCTGTGTGCTTGTGTTTTCCTTTAAATTCACCTTCGTGATTTGAGGCAAGATACTTTACCACATCCAGAACTCGGAGAAGATTATTAACTTCTAAAGCAGAATTGTACACCTAACAATAAGATAAAAACAAGCGCACTTATACATATATAGTTGCAGAATTTCAACTTTACCGTTTCAGTAGCGGTAGCGCATATGAAAGATAATGATTTCATTAGTTCATGATTAATTAAAAATCACCGATGATCTGACCATCTTTTATCAATATAAATGTAAAGCTACAAGTAGCATCATGTCGGTAAAATAGTTTGTTTGAAAATACGTTAAGTATTTAAACATTGACCCAATACAGGAATGTTAGAAAAGGCCTGATAAATACAATTGAGACCCACATTCAGATACACGGCACAGGCGCTGATATCCCGAGCAATTTCTGCGTCGCTGACTTTTTGCTGTGCTGCGTTCATCATGTCCACGGTCCAGTTGTTGTACGCCTGCGAGTCGCGCTCCTGCGGACGTTTCTCTTCGAAAAGGTCGACAAGACTGCTTTGAAACAGTAGCATTCCTAGGTTGAGAGCAAAAGAGCACGATCAGTATTTAATTGCAATGGTCAACCCAGTTATAACACGTACAGACGTGAATGTTGTGTTCTTATTCATACCAAAAATCAAATAAATAAGTGAAAATTAGCATAAATATTAACCCAATGTTTTAAGAAGGGCTTTGGCAGAGATGTGTACCACATGCGTGCAGGTTGTTTGCACAAACATGTATATTCTCGTGGATGGTTCCACCTTTCTATTACATGATCATGTGTGACCTCTTTTTGTCGATAAAGATATTGTAAACATATCATCCTCTACTCTTCACTTTTATCATTTAATAGCGAGTACATTCGTGCAATAAGATACACCACAAACGGGTTTAATGAATGTAACAGAGCATTCCAGTCTACCATTAAACTTTTGATAAATTAGAAACGAAACGTACCTTGCATTATTTCCTCGGTATCTTCCATGGCCTTAAGCAAAACATTTTTGCATGGGTCAGGATTCTTCACAACCATCTTGAGTGTTTCTGTCGAATTAGACAATAGCTTTGTAGGCATAGGTCAAATTTACTTGTTCAATTACTCCTACCGGTACAATTAAACGTCATAAACCGCACAAATACCAACACAGCTATAATTTGTAAACATTCAATAACTCGAATAACTAAGCAATTTGAAAAGTTTAACAACTGTTTAAGGCGAACATTATAAAAAGTTCAATTGTTGTGATTTGAACACTACACAAAAGGAACTGAAGCACATTCAATTACTCGGTCATCTACAAGGTATAAAAAGTTCAACTTTATTATATTTTGATGAACCAGAAAATGACCTTTTCATAATGTTCAATTGTAATAGTATGTGAACTTTTAATAGTGTTAAGATGTAACGGTAATTGAACTGTTATAATGTTAAGATTTATCAGTAGTATTGAACATTATGAAAAGCTCATTTTCTTGTTCATCTAAACATAATAAAGTGTTCAACAACTTTGAAATCTTAATAGTCAATATTATAAAAAAAACAGTATCCAAAGCTCAGTTAGCGACACCACTTAACATTATAAAAAGCTCAATTACTTTTACATCTCATCATTATAACCTCATAACATCATACACGTCCAATTAACAGTACAACTGCAAAATGACTAACCTTCTTTGGGTGTGTTAACAAACTTCTCGTAGTTGGTTCGATTTTTCACCACTGTGGATAGTGGTGGTGTAACGTCAAGAGAAGCACAGATCCGTAAAATATGCTGCACTGCTTCTTCTATCGACCTTGCCTTTCCAACCCCAAGAGAGGCCGTCAAACCCACAATCTGAAAACCCAGAGCCCAAATTGTAAGTATAATGCTACTCTAACCGAGATCTAAACAGTAATACTCATATAAATAAATAAAGTTTTCAAATTACGGTAATGTGTACATTAGCTTTATGTTTTGAAACTACTTGGTAAATACTATAATTAAAAAAACTAAAAAGTAAATTTTTTTTTTTCGACAGCAGGGAATCTCAACTAGAACGTTTTACTGGAGAGAGGAAATCCATATGATTTTTAAGTTTCAATTAAAAGAAAGATAGTTATTTAAATCGGATCAAGCAATTTTGATGCTTGATATTACCTGTGGCAGTTGCACGTTTGATTTACTCTTGTCTTGTAAATACCTTCTTGCAAGCCTCGCGTATGGGGAATCCCCTTTTGTGTGATGGCATTCGTCAAAGACAAGAAGTGAAAATTTTGAAAGACTGGATATGTTTCCACTCTCAAGACTATTCAGCAAAATTTGTGGAGTAAAACAGAGGATATCGTTGTCGGGGATAAAAGCGTCCAGTATTCTCGATTCGTCATCCTCTCCTGTTATGAGCTTTGTCTGTAATAACATTAAAAAAAAATCTTAAGCTTACAGGCAAATAAAGAAGTTACAAATTATATGACTTAAGCTCATTTAATACTCTAAAAAAAACAATTTATAAGTTTCGTTATGCTTACGCGGTATTGCGGCAAGACCTTTTTTAATCGATTCGACTGCTGTTTTATCAAAACTGCTTGATTGGCCATGAAGACAACCTTACGACTCCCTGAAGCAAACATCACATTAAAAACAATGTCTTAAACACAATGCCATATAGAGAATACAACAAGTTTTTAAGTTGTAATAAAGTTTAATACCGTTATAAATACCACGCCAAACAATGTGTTTATTGAACATATATATATCTTTTCTATTGGGACGAACAGTTTTAATAACTTTATATCGGCACGTGTATTTGTAAGTTCAGAATAGATCCTCATGCACTGATTCATAGATAGCCATTATTAACTGATACTCTCACTATTTCATGGAGTAACTCAAATACGATTTATATTTAAGTATTAGTACTAGGCTCCTGTAAAGCAGAGTACAATATATATACCCTATCACGTCCAAAGTTTGCTATAACATCATTCAACTGTTGATGCACAAGCACGAACGTATCATTATTACATTTATTTATACATGAACACAGGAAATATTTCTATTTTCCATCGCGTAAACGAGACATTTGCGAGTTACCGTACCCGGTGCAGCATTTGACAGATGCTCGTGGATAATATGCAGAGCAACCCAGGTCTTTCCTGTTCCAGTCTCGGCGCAGATTATTGTGTTACGTCCCCTGACAGCCTTCTCAGCTAGCTCCTCTTGATAATCCTCAAGCTTGTATGGTCTTCGGATTTTGTCTTTCATGTCTCGATTCCTCTTAAAGTCTGATAAGTATTCATTGTCACATATAGATACGAATAAGTCATTAGAAAGTATTTTGCATACAAAGTGGATGTTATTTGAATACTTTCTAAAATATTATACATACAAAGCTGGTGTAAGTATAAAGTGTTCAAGTGAGGAAAGAGGAAACAACGCATGTTCATACAGCATGGAAGTTGCAAGAACAACTATATGCTAAATCAGTATGGTAAACTACTCCCCGAACCAACATACTTACTTTTATCTTCGTCTACATCACTCCCACCAAAGTCCGAGTCCCTTTCATTCATTTCATCATCGTCGTCGGAAAGCTGCTCTTCTAAAATAAAGAAAGATCAATGCCATATGTGTATGTTTCTTATTGTTTGATATTAAAGAATCATATAACGTAGTAAATCTCTAATTATAGTCAAACACATTGTTTCAAAAAAGGCTGTTTTAAATCATGACATTAATTCAACACTTATCAATCAGATCGGATCATACATACAATCAAAGTAAACCGCTATCATCTTAGGTTAGATCGTTGTTGCAGTAACGTTAAAACATATCAATTTAATTCAATGCCGTTGTGTGAACATTGGGATGCAGTATATAATTAAATCCATAAAGAAAATGGGAAAATAAACACACGAGGGAGCTGAAGGTCACTTGGTCGCTCGCCTGAGTTTAAAGCTCCATAATAATTCGTACGAATGTTAATTGACGAAGACTTTAAATTGCTTTGTTTAAAATAATGAAGAAAACTATCTAGTGGTTTTGGTTAAGAAATTAAAAGGTCTCGATATAGTCATATCAGGAAAACAAATCGCCCCACTTCTTGGCGGTCATTGTTTTAACCATTTAAACTATTGTGCAAAATTAGTTTGTGGTTTCTCAAAGGAACATGTGTGTCACTTTACTTTGAAATCCAACCCGTTGTTATTAACACGAACAATTGTTAGTTTTAAGGATAGCCGGGTCAGAAAAATTTCCCCGCATATTGACCGCAAAGTTTTTATTAATGAATAAAAGAATTGAAACAAATAAATGAAATACAGTATATCACGGAAAATGTGTTAAATTATTTAAAAAAAAAACACCGGTCGTTTAGGACAATATGTATTTTATATTTAAGTTCGTGTAAATGATGAATACAGTCTAGCTACAGTTGCGTAGTATACCTCTGTCCAAAGATTTATCATGGTAGGGTTTGATGTTAAGCTCGTTCAAGTTGAATTCATTTCGTGTTGCACTGCAGTTAATGTCTGTGAAAGGATCGTGTTTGGCTCGATTAGCAGTTAGATCATTCATACTTAGCGTTGAATGAGTTTGTTCAGAAGTCGAAGGCTGGCAATGAGGGTCACTACTGGGCTCAACTTCCATTTTGTCTGCAAAATCAAGACGAACGTTGATACACGCAGAAAGTTATACAAAATAAAGTTGTGTGTGGTTAACATATTATTTTTTGTTATCTGTTTTGGTACGTTTTTGAAATTCCAGGTTCGAACCCATTTCAGGAAGCATTCTCATACATACTCAATACTGAAAAATAAAACGAGAGTATTTCAATAAGTCATGCATTTGATGCACATCCACTCCAAAGGCAAAGGTTTGAACTTGTTGTGAATAAGCAGCATAAGTAAATGTTTGTTAAATAAAAATAACAGTCTTGATTTACAGCAACACAGTATATGTAGAGTATATTATAATTAACAAACCCTCC